>JAABKJ010000777.1:0-32769 GCA_011634705.1 Andricus grossulariae
TTGTTAAGTTTGAGGAGGGAAGTTGGGCTTGGCGTAAGATGTTGGCCGTCCTACGCCGTATGTCATTCGCTTTTTCGAGTGGTAGGCTATGTATTGTGGATTCCAAATTACTGATGATTTCTTTTTTCGAAATTTTGGAGGGAGCTACTGCAAAATGATATCCTTTAGATAAGGCTGGAATCATCTAATTGCTGAGAAGATGGTTGCAGATGTTTTGTACTGTATTAGTTAGTGGTGTGTGCTTTATTGGAAGTAATTTGTTAAATTTTATTCTTTGTTTTTGAGTGGAAAGATCTTCAATCCGTTAGAATTTTTTAAATGATATACAACGCAATGTAGACCAAATGTTGAATTTGGAAGTGTTTGATAGGAAAAGGTGAAGTTTTAATAGTTTTTTGGAGGCAATGTGCAAGACGAATTTGGCATGTTGTATTCTTTCTTTCAAGGGAAGTAAACTTGTTTTATGTAGAATTGAATTGGATTTAGATATACCCAAATGTTTTTTTAACTGTGAGTATTTTGGACAGATCAATTGCTTCCACGATAATTCATTATAATAAATTAAAAGGCGGTGTTTCGGGTTTCAATCGTGTGCAACACTACAAATCTTGCTGACGTTGCGCTATAAGTTCGAGAATTTATTATTTTCGACGGATTGTATAATGTTATTATCTTTATATAAGGAAATCTTTCAGTTAGTATAGATAGATATGAACTTACATCAGCTACTTTTTCGTCTGGTATAGAGGAAATGAATATCCCTGAAATCCGGATAATGCATTTGGAGGTTAAGTTCATTATTTTTCTCGCTTTTCTTGATATTTCAATTTTATTACTGCCTACAATCGAAACACCTGTAAATTATTACTATCTCGACAAAAAATCTATTTTATATTAACATTGGCGTGTATTTGAGGCGATAATAATCTTTGAAATATCTAAAGTAAATCTGAACTGGTACAGCTACCCATTAGATAGTCGCCGTTTTATTGCAATGCTGCCATGATGCTTTGGTGGTGCCCCAATCGTTTCCAGTTCAATTTTTAGCTATTATAAGTGATAATGTAGGTTCCAGAGCTAAGCGTTTTTTACCGTGTACAGTCTTCACTAGTGAATAATAATGAAAAATGATAAATTGAGAAACAATATTTTTTCTCAATTTCGAATTGTTTAAAAATGTGCAAAAACATGTCTTCTTAGACCTAGTTATATGCAAACATTGGGAAATTTCGAGTAGGTCAAACTTGAAATTTCTTCAGCTTGAAGCAAAAAAGCATGCTCATTTTACTTATTCAGAAAAAAATTGATTCTGATTTTTGAATTTTGGTATTTTTTATTTTTCGCGATTTTATAACGTTTGAAATGGCACGAAAAAATGTTTACATGTTTTTTTGGTTCAATTTGAAGAAATTGCAGTTCCAATCTATTCAAATTTTTTTGGAAAAGTATGCATTTAACTTAATAAAAGAAAATCTAGTTTCATCTCATATTTAAAATCATTCTAAATCAGACAGAACATTTTTTTATTATAATTTTTTATTACTGTTTACTAGCAAAACCTATATAAACAAATGCAGCGAGAAAATTAGTAATTTCAACAATATGATTTTTCACCTTCAAACAAATTACTCCAATAAACTTATTGTTGATCAGAATTATTGAAGACAGATTTGAAAATTATTTTGAATTAAAATCGTTCTAGACCAATAGACTTACCAAAGAACTTAAAATTGGAATGAGAACCTTCAGAGATGATTTTTTTCGTAAAGACTGTGTTTTTTTAATTGTTGAAGCAAACATTCTGTAAACAATTCTCCTAAATATATGAAAAGTAAATGCCAGATCTGTCCCACTCTGTAGGGGCAATGATAAATATGGTATAGAATTTTTTTGGAGTTTCCAACAGGAATTTCCTTGAGGTTTCGGCTGATTCTCTCCACGCGGGGAGAAATCTCCATTTATACTCAATAACTCGTATTGATCATAGAAGATGACAAATCATTAGTACATAACTTATTACATGAATTTTCAGGTGACCCGTGTAAATATTTTCCTAACGTGAACAATAATATATATATTTGATGAAAGTTTTAATAAGTTTTGCAACGCAATTTTTGGTTCTTGAAACTGACTTATGAAGTGTAAATGAATCAGAAAGACAAGTTTAATTTCTGTCATGCCTGTAGCTTATGAGATTACGACGAAAGATTAAAAAGAATTAGCTTTACACTATACCTAGGAAAAGATTTGGTTGAATCAAGCCTAAAATATTCTTATTATATGGACAGAAAAATATTTTATTGACCCAGCATAATTTTTATCTTCAATTTACATCAGTTTGATTTTTTCGCATATATGTGAAACACATAACTGGACATCTACCTGAAAATCTAAGGATTAAAAACGCCAGAAAAAAAGCTAGCATAATTTATAAAAAGAAAGCTTTCGAAAGGATATTAATTTCTGGGTCAAATGAACCCTATGCAAAGTAATTTCAATAATTGAAGAGTAGTTTAATGAGTAATAAACACAAGTATAGTTTCTGATTGTCGCATATTTTCATGACTTAACTTCAACTCCTGGAAAAATCGAAGAAAATAATAGTCGAGATTGGAATGTAGCAAAATAAATATTAAACTTTCCTGTTTAAAATCAGACCAAGAAATTGTAAAAATATTCACTGGTTCTCGAATTATTATTAGCAATGCAGAGGCGTTCGCAAGACAAAAATCGTTTCCCTGCATTGCCCAATTCACTCTAGATTTTTTATGATAATTAGAGAACTAGTCAAGCCGGACACCCATGGTGTCAAATACAGGCGTGTCAGGCAAACCCAAAACGGCGAAGTCCTCATCGAGGTAGGTTCTGCAGCGCTTGACAGATCAATGCTATCCTCTGCCATGAAGTCGGCGTAGGGGGTATCGTGTGCGAGCTCGTACACCGCATGCAGGTCGAGGTTCTAGTCTCGACACAGCAACTGACGTCGAGGAGGTGCAGGACGCTGTCCGAAGACACTTTGACGATCAAGAGACAGGCGACGTGAAAGTGAACATCACAAAGAGGGCCTTCAGAGGGAGCCTGAAGGCCTGTGTTGGGTCGAGAGAAGAACTTGCGGCGAGACTGCTGCGTGCGGGACACCTTAATGTGGAATGGGTGTCCTGCCAAGTCTGAACAAAGCCAGGGCTTTGGCCACTTGGCAGCGAACTGCAAGGCCCAGACCGGACCAAAGCATTTTGCTATGTGCCGCTAAAAAAGGAGAGACCCGGACCGACAATCAGCCGGGTTCTTTGCGATGCTTGTCGAGCAGGGAGGCAGCTCCGTCGAGGAAACCTCCAAACGTTCAGCGGTAACCAGCCCCATCCAACCATGATGTCGAAGGCCGACGAGCCCGTTGCGCGAAACCGCCGCACTTTTGAGGATAATGTGTGCATCATGGTTGGGGATGAATATGAACAAGACCAAGTTGGCATATACAGCAGAACGCCGAGGCTCGGCGCAGTATCCGAAACTCCTGATTTTGAAGTAATGCGATAAGCGATTCCGGGGATATGGGTTGGCATTATGAGGTGAGTTTAGTGCGTATTACCGTTTCTTACTTTGAGTCCCACACTAAGTCCGTCATTACATTCTCACCTCCACCACAAAACAATAAAACATACACCACCTTTACAACCACAGTCTCCAGCATCACCACTACCACTACCGCTGCAACCACTACATTTACCAATGTGATAGAGGTGGATGTGTATTAGCAAAGTTAACACAAAGTATAGTACGAGAATTGTGGCTGAGCTGTAAAACCACTTTGCAGTATTCCTTTCTGGCAGAATCAGAAAAGTTTTCACTTGAACGTACTGTTACCGCTTATCAAACGCAATAGTTTCCGGCGTATTGTGAACAATACCCGTCAATGATGTGCCTCTGCCTTCTTAATAATGTGGTAGGACTCTTCTTTTGCATACCGAATATGTATGTTGCATTCGATGTTTCGTCATATGCACGCGTATGCCTCTGTTGAAATTTTCCAGTTGGCGTTAGACCATTTGGTGAGCCTAAAGTAGCGGAATCACTTAAGTATTAACAGTCTTCATTTTGTTGGTCAAATTGAGGTAAGTTTTCGTTCTGGTTTTCAGTTGCTTCACAAAGGCGGTCATCAGACTTTCCTTAACAGCAGTGTGACAGGGTTCCATCAATTGCAGGCATGATCAACAGCATGGTTACCGCAATGACCCAACAAAAACGCAATGATTATACTGTAGGCAGCCACAGCCATTTCTCGAAGAGTTATAGAGTAATACATGTAAAACATGTGTGAACGACAATTGGCAGTCTTTCCCGGAAATAGATTAAAAAATTTTTTAAGGTTTAAACTTCTGCTGTTAATGTCACTGTTACTGAACAGTTACTGTTTTTACAAGTAGATCACACTGTCTCCTCTATTCGAGAAGCTGTAAATAATTATTGGAATCCGGTCCTTTATAGGAGAGAGCATCCATCAACATCCCCACATCCGTGGATCCACATAAGAACTAAAAAGCTCCAAAATTAGACACTCTGGAAATGAGAACCAATACAATTTGTACACACTTGAATTGGAACTCATATAAATGAAAGAATTTTCGACACTAATCTGTGATCAACAATAATCTGTGTTGTTGGAATTTTTGTTCAAACTGTGAGCATGTGTCGATATACTTTGTTATATAACCAAATTTGCTCAATAGCGTATATAGTCCGGTATGGAACAGAAAATCCTTGGGCACAAATCTCTTCTCATACTATGAATATAGTTTTTGTGTGGCGCTCATGCTATAAAGCCCATTGTGCCACACCCATAAGAGTTCGCTTCTACAGGTCGATTTCAGACCCTCGGGTGAAGCCCAGGATGTCAACCACTGATTCATTTTTAATTTTCTTCGGTTCCATGAAATGGGCACTAAGGTTTTGTTGTCTGAACCGAGCTAGTGCCGTGTACTGGGCATACTATATGCAGGGATGTTTCGCCATCCCTACAGCACTTCCTAGACCCTGTCTTGGAGTTCAACCCTCTTTTCTGCTTATGATATATCATGTGCTTGTGTCCTGTGAGCATCTGAATTACTGTTCTCAATTCTTTCTCTGGTAATCTCAGGATTTCCCCTGCTCTGTTCATTCCGTACGTATAACCAAGGATAGCTTTCGCCTGAGGGCAACTCTGGATTTGTTTCCAGTAATCCCTGTGTTCTTTCCTGGTCCAGTTTTAATGGCCATCCAAATGCAGCAAGACGCTAGTCCCAGTCCAGTACCGGACCTATATATTTTTTCGCTGAGCCACTTCTCAACAACTGGTCCTCTTTTTCGTTTACCCTGACACATTTATGACCATGAATGTATATAAGAGCCAAGCTGTTCTTTCCTACATGTTTATTTGATTTCTTTTTACTGCAATTAATCCGCTTGGCTGTCTAAGTAGATTGTAACGTTTTCCTTAATTAATGTCTAAGAACGGCGTAAGACACTTGCTCACCGCCCAAGACCCATCTCTCTTCCTTCTGTGCTATCGTTGATTTCTGCTCTCAACCCGGCTTCTCTTCTGGAACCATCTGTGTGCTTGAATTCCTCTGAAAGAGCGGGTTATACGAGTTGCTTGCTATACATCCCTGCTTCTGATGTAGACACGGAAAGTCTTGGAGAAGTTGAAGTTTTTTTGCCTTATTTCTAGAATTGGCATCGTCCTAATGTAACTTGGGAGCCTATAAACTTCACTCATAAGTTCATTTATTCGATCTTGCCAGGTAGCCCATCGCGTGTGCGTAGTAAATACTGCTTTTTCTTTATTGTTTTAAGCTTCGCCCATTGTCACCAGACCACAACTTGCTGCATAGGGTCTCCAGATGCTTCGCCCAGTTCCGTTTAATATCCAGGATACAATTTGTAGAATGAGCCCTTTGATGATTAGTGCAGCATTCAAAATAATAAATATGAGAATAAAATCTTCAAAATTTAAAACTTTCCAGGACATGTTGTAAATCCAACTTTTTCACTATTTAATTTAATTTATCGATATTCAATAAAAGTAGTTGCAACTTGGCAGCATTATTATGATTATAGTTGAAATCATAAAAAAGGCCTTCAACATTATCGACATGTATTTCAAAATAAAATATTCCAAAGATATATGCAATTTATAATCGAAACCGGTAGAAAAGGACAAATTTCTGTGTGCAAAATGTATAATTAATTGCTAATTACTCTACCATGAATCCTGAACCATATTTTTTTTGGCTGTGTCTAAGCGTGCAAAATTCTAAGCATTAATTATGAAATTATCGTTTCTGATAGTTACAAAATTTAATGCAGTGCTCGAATAGAATAAAAGGCTTAATAAAAGCCGAATGAGTCGCATAAAATTACAAAATTTCGAAAAAAGTCCAGAAAAAGTTGCAATAAAATTTTGAAAATAATAAAAAAAGTAGCATGTGACTGAAATAATAAGTTTATTTGTATAGAAATATAATTTGCATTATTGTGATTAATTTTTCAATACTCCTTGCCAAATCAAAATAAACTTTACAATTTTGAAAAAATTTTCAGCCATAGTCATTCAGTTTGAAGGATTCCAAAACTGTTAGTATAGCGTTTTTCGCTATTTTCTTGTCCATTAAAAGATGGAAGTCGCAGCCAAAAAGTGAATGCAATCTCCAAGGACAATCAACGAAATTCTCGTGATGTTTCCGCGGATTCTTTCCATATGAAGAGAAATCTATTTATCCTTTTTATCTTATCTTAAATCCCGAAGAAGACAAAAAATCAGCCCATAACTCATTATATATTTTTTCAGGTGTCCCAAATAAATAGTTTCCTAAAACTTGAAGGATCATATATATTGTGATAACTGTTTTTACAGACTTCATGACGAAATTTATTTTCCTTGAAGCAGATTTATGAAATATAAATAAATCAGAACTGTACTCCACCAGATCACGACGAAAGATTGTAAAAAATTCGATTCACTCTTTTAACTAAGTTCTTCAACAGCAAATTAATCAGTGTTTTTCATTACAGAAAAAGAATGAGGATTTTTAATAACCTGGTCATATCATTGGCGGTTATCCTTAATTCTATTGGTGAATATAATAATATAATATATCTATAATTTTCAGTACAATTTTAGGTTTTAATATACTCTGAGGAAACCGGAACGGGTATGTTATAAAAAATCGAATTACCAAAGTTTCCTGTTTTGTACGGAATTTGTACGAATTTCAAAACCAGAAAGTACCATGTTCGGTTTTTGTAGTCAAAAGTCAGATTATCTGACTCATTGCGAATCATCTTGTCAAATTAGGTTCGAATTCTATCTCTGTTGGACTTCAAAAATTGCGAATTTCATCAGATCAGTTCAATGTTTCTGTACGTATATCGAACATGTTACCCGATAAACAACTGAAAATTTCAGACTTATTCCCGATAAGTCTCTCCTCGAACCCGCATGTAACGCTGTGTGACAAGCTTTTTCACCACTCCTCTGGTGTCACGTAAATATTTTTTAAATTTAATTTTCACGTCAAATATACGTCGACTTGAGAAACTAACGAAATTTTAAACTCAAACATTTACGAAATTCATTAAAAAAGAAATTTGTCAACATGTAACCTGAAAGACCTGCAAAACATCTATCTATTATATGTCCAAAAAATTTAGATACCTCAATTCTTGCAGTGATTGAAGTGAAAATCTCAGTACGAAATAATTATAAAAATCTGGGACAAAGCGCAAGTTGTAGATGAAGGGTTTTCATATACTCATGAAGAGTTTTGAAATTTTCAGTCAATTAATAATTATTTGCTGACGAGTGAAAGTTTAAAAAGTACCATTATCATACGATGATTTTAGAATGCTCAACTTTGAATGGCTGCAAGAGATATATGCATTTTTTCATTATTTCGGTGCACAATGATATGTTATCAGGTTAATAACAAAAGAGCAGTGAAGTTTCATATCCGAAATTGAAAAACGTACGGCTTATCTAATGAAAATTTCTGCAACATGTACTTCGTCCCGTATTTTGAGAACTTTTTTTGCTGATATTTTCACTATAATTTGTACAAAAATTGAGGTATCTCAATTTTTTGGACAGATAGTATAAGGTTCATGACTGAACAAAAATTTTGTCATCTATATTGTTTGATAGTAAGTCAGTCTTCGGGGTATAAAGAGAGACGCTGTGTGTGACCTGTACCATGTAACAATTTACATCTTGCTTTACAATTTTGAAACAAGGGGTTCATGATATACCAACATAAAATTATATACATTGAAAATTAATTTAATACTTTATTTTTTTTTTCAAGAATTGGTTTCACTGTTCGATTGTTACCCTAATGGCGAAAAGATTCCTTGGAGCGGACCTTTTTATTCTCTTAGCAAACCTCATTCTTCTGACAAGTCTCTTATTCCTGCCGGACCTCATTCATCTACCAGTTCACCTTCTCCTGAGGAGTCCCCTCTTGAGGTCGGATTCAGGTCCAGGTCTCTTCCGGCCAATCCTCTTTCTGATAAGGTACTTGGATTTAAACTTGATCAACTTAGGTTTATTCGGATTATTCCACTGAACAATCCGCGACGTCTATTCGAACTTAGGAAATACGTTTTTCCTGCTGATCAAATAATTCGAAGAAAAGTAAATTATAAAAAATATGAGCCGATTCCAACAAAAGAACATATTGTATTATCAACATCCAATGGTGAAGCTTTAGCAATATTAGAGAGCGATGGTTTTTTTAAGGGAATATATGATAACTATAGAATGCGATCAAAAATAATCATGGACAGCGGCAGCGTAATCACAATGAATCAACAAGATCTCAAAGACAGTCCAGTAGGCAACCACCGCCATTTCTCAAAGAGTTATAGAGTAGTACATGTACACCGCGTGTGAATTACAATTGTCCACACACTATTAATTCAATTTGAAAAAAAATTGTAACTAAAATATATTATTTTATTCAAAAATTTTAGTTCAACTTTTCGTCACTACCCCATATCACAGTCAGTCTTTTTTAGAAATACATTTTTAAAAGTTATAGAAAAATAAGGGCTTACAAGGTTTCCTCATTTTTCATCATCGTGTCAAATGGTCCCAAGCATTTGATATGCTTAGCAATTTTGAAAAATTTTGGTTAATCTAAAAACTGAAATAATAATTATATAAATGAGCAAAATATTGTTTAATAATTAAGGTTCGTACTCATTATTAGTCCAAGGCTCGGATAGACTAGAAGGCTTGAAAATAGAAGTATTAGTCTCATAAAATTACAAAAAAGTCGCACCAAATTTGTAAAGTTAATCAAAAAAGCAGTATCAGACACTGAATGACTAACTTTATTTGTTTAGGAATAATAATGTACATAATTCTGATAATTTTCAAATATTCTTCACATAATCAAAATAAACTTTAGAGCTGAAACTATTTTCTAAGAATAGTGATTTGACTTGGCGAATTCCAAATCTGGTTTTAACATTTATCTTTCTGAACTGTTCAAATCGTGAACATGGATTATTTTCAAACGAGAGAAGTTTATAATTTATATTCATTTTTACCTCTAAGAACATTAATTTCGAACAGCTTAAACATGAAAGTTCTAAACAATTAAGGCTTAAAATTTGAATGTCTAAAATATAAAATTATTAAATTTTGAATAATTGAATTTGAAATTAATTGAAAATTTTAATTTGAAATCAAGCTTGCAGTATGAAAAAATTAACACTTGAATACGGAGTCACACAATTAGGCGTTTTTAATTTCAATATCTAATGATAAAGAATTTGTTTCATATAATGCTTCAACTGAAGCTAAGTATAGCGAGCTTCTGATAAAAGTGAAACAAAGTCAAATACTGGAATTTTTCTTCAAAAAGCCCCTCTTTCTTCTTTGGCTTGCGAACTCGCTTGCGGCTTATTCGAATATGATTCTTTTTAGAGAAGAATCTGTTTTTTCAATTGTACAAACAAAAATTGTATTAAATATTTGCCTGAATCTATGAAAATTGAATACCATATCCGTTCCACTGTGTAGGGATGACGATAAAAATCGTATAGCGTTCTTGCGGGGTTTCCTAGGTCCATTACAGGCTGGAATTTGCAGCCCAGAAGGTAATGGGATTTCCACAGAAAATCAAAGGAATTTCCAAGTCGAATTTCCGAAAGGTTTCGTAGATTTTTTTAACGTGAACAGAAATCTCTATTTCTTTTTCTTATCTCGCCTTGAACGTACGTAGAAGCAAGCAAACCATTAATACATAACTTGTTATATAAATGTTCAGGTATCCGAAATGTTACGAAATTTTTTCTCGTGGAAACTGATTTATGAAATGTAAATAAATCAGAAATGTACTCCAGGAGATCAAGACAAAAGCATGTAAAAATGTGCTTTACACTTCTGACTAAGTTCTTCAACAACACTTTAATCAGTGTTTCCTGTAATTGGGAAAAATGAGGATCGTTGATGCCCCGGTCTTATCCTTGGTGGTTATCCTGAATATTGTTGGTGAGTATAATAATATAATACATCCATAATTTTCAGTACATTTTAAAGCTTTTATTCACTCTAAGGGAATCCACAATAGCTATGTTATAAAAAATAGAATTTGAAATGTTTCCTGTTCGTACGGAATTTGTACGAATTTCAGAACCAGAATGTCGTTTGTATGATTTTCGTCTGACCTGATTTTTATTTCCGTTAACCGCCTGATTCAGGCCGATTCATTTAGCCGAATCAGATGCAAATTCTATTAATGTCGGACTTTCTGTCGCACGTTTTGCTCATTAACACTACATACAACATTTGCAGGGGCCAAAAATATTCAATTCACTTTAAGAATTATTTCCTGACGTTCTTTAACTTCGGAGATAACACATCATGGCTCTCTTGTTGTTAACTTAATAACAAATGATTATTTCTCACTTCAATTTCTACCACTGTGCACAGAAAGCTTCAAATAAATTCATATATTTTTTCAAGTGCAATGTTTTTTCAGGGAGTAACAGCCATTCAAAGTTGAGTATTCTAAAATGATCGTAAGATAATGGTACGTTTTATCCTAATACTCGTCAGGTAATAATTGCTAATCAGCTAAATTTTTTTTCACTGTATATCAATATATATGTAAAACCTTCATCTACAAGATGGAGTTTGTACCATATTTTTACAATTTTTTTTCTGCTGAGAATTTCACTATAATCTGTACAAAATTGAGGCATCTAAATCCTTCGGAGAGATAAGAGAAGATTATTAATTGTACAAAAATATGTACTTTGACGTATCCATGCATTGGGTTTATATCTTGTTCAATAGCTATCAAAACAACAAAACATTTCTTCAGAACTCAAGTTCTTCTATTAAACGTGAATTTAAGCTGCAGAAATATTATATTACTAGCAACATTATTTGCGCATCATAGCGCGCGGAAAATTTTGCATTGCCAGTTAATATACGAATATAAAACGAGATTACTATGATTCCAACATTGAGTTGTACAGTTAAATCCCTTAAACGAATATTAACCCGAGAGGCATTTAGTTTGAAATTTTGACTTGAGAACATTATAAACTTAAAACCAATTCGAATGAATTCCCTAATATATTTGAATTTCTTCAAATTTTCTGAATCACCTGAATTCTATGAACTCATCTAAATTTCTCAAATCACTTACAGTACATGAAATTCCCAGAAATTCCCGGAATTCCTGGTATTTCCTCAATCATCCTAACTCCTTGAACTCGTGAAATACATCGCACATGAGAGATTTTCGTCTTGCGTACGCCTCTGCATTTTTATAATAATTCGAGAACCAGTAAACATTTCTACAGTTTCTTGAGCTCATTTCAAGCAGGAACCTCGAAGGTTTATTTCTTGTAATTTCCAAATGTCTACCATTATTTCCCTAGATTTTACTAGAACTTGAATTTTATTCTTGAAAATTGGGAAAAATCAGATGTTATACCGGTCTTTCTCCCTCACTAACACAGTCTATATTTATAAAAAATACTACGAAAAGGGTTCATTTAAAGCTCAATTCAAAACTCTTAACAAATATTTGTTTTAAATTATTCTGATTTGATTTTGGAGATATCTCGCCAAAGGCAAGGCACCTAATGTCTTGCTACTTCGTAGTCCAAGAAGTTTCGGACTATGCGAGAGGTGTTGAGTAAAATTGCCTTCCGGACTTTTTTCAATTGTCACAACTCTCACGATTTATTACCTTAAAGGGCCCATACTTCTAGGTCTTGGTTCTATTGCCCTCTCGGATTTCTCTGTGGAGGGGAACTGTCACGTCGATCATTTGCACGTGCTGTGACCGCTTATCAAACACCACAATGTTCGGCATATTGTGAACAACAGTGTAGACCATAAGGATTGTTCGATCCCAGTATAGGCGGTAGTTCAGTAGTAGTACTTCAGTATAGGCGGTTTTCGATGACAGTCTGGCACGAACTTGTAAAAGGGCATCCATTCCTGTAGTAGATTCAGGTTCAAAACAATCGGCTGGTGTATGATCCTTGCGACATCATTGTATCTGCGAGTATAGTCATTAAGAGCTAACTTTCAGCAACCATAAATTATGTGCTCGATGGATTCATTGGGATCAAGGCACAACCCGCACCCATCCTTCACGGGTAAATGGAGTATATGCTTTTGGTTGCTTCTAGTACTGATTACCACAGGTTGGATGCCTCAGTGTCCATTTTGTGTTGATGTTGTACGCTGGGATTCTAACCATGTAATGATTTCTGTCTCTATTCCTGTGCAATCTGCTCAAAAGGGGAATGTTTGTATCATTCGGACAGCACAATTAAGTGATGCGCAATTCTTATCTTCTTCGCGGATGGTGTTGTACAGTAGAACTGACGGGCATCCAGCACGCATCTGCCTTCCCAACAATGTGGCAGGACTTTTCTTTCGCATACCGAATTTGTATGTAACGTTCGATACACGCGTATGGATCTGTTAAAACTTTTCAGGTTCGTGATAGACCATTCGATGCGACCAAAAGAGTAGATGACGAGCGAGCGGAATCAACTCCATTCTAGATATTTATACGACTTATCGTTTATCATTGTTTCAAGGAGCGCCTGATTTTCAAAACGCAACTCCGATTTTAGCACTTCCCGTTCTAAGTGCAGTTCCATGCACTTGCCTAACCCGTATTCTATATAGGGGGCATTATTTCTCAAATGTCCCAAACCGAAAATTGGATATGTTCGATCGGGCTCAAACTTATTCTAACTGTTACCCTACAGGATGGTAATTTTACCTACAAATATTTTCCTGTTTTGTGCAATAGTAGCCTACTTGGGGGGCGGGAATTTTGAAGTTTTTAGTGGATATCCTCTGCTTCGAGAATATTTGCTGCTTTCATATGTAATTTTAAAAAAACTAGCCTGTGTGTTTTCAATAGAATTTTTCACGAACTTTCGATTGGTCATAAGCATTTTTAGAAAATTTCAAAATTCGACCTTGATTTATTGAAGTCAAAAATAAAATCGTTTATTTTGAAGCCGCGAAGATGCCCACGTCGCCGAGTCTCTCAAAACTACCTTTTCCACATAAAATACTTTGATATGGTTTTAAAAGAACTGCTCTCTGCATTTTACAGGGTTGAGGCGGTCATTGTTACGATATAATGTATGCATTACAATTACTGTGAGTACTGATATTCTACTAAGAGACTAGTTTCACCAATTTTGTAATTTTTATTGAATATAGATGGTCTAGTGATACTAAATTGTAAATTAAATTATTAATTTTATTTCTTTACGATTTTTCTGTCTTTATGGCTTTTTTTCTTCAATACTTCATTGGCGTTTTCTTTAGCGCATTCTTCGTTATTTTCTTTGGTGTTTTTTGCGTTTTCTTTGTTTGCCTGTCTCTTTTGTTTTTTTTTAGTATTTTTGTGAGCTTTACTGCCTGTTTTTTTCTGTCTTTTTCGGGAAACTGTCGAATTCTGTATGCAGTGAAAATTTCTTCAGTTGTAGGTTCCCTGCTTGAGTAGGTATAAAAGCCTGATACTGTTCAAAACCTTCAGAACCTCATACGCATTGAACTACAATAATTTGATGTTTACATAATATCAATCGTTTGGCATTGAATACATTATTTACACACACACATAGCAAGGAGGATTTCATACTAGTCAGTTGTGAGATAGATGCTCATGAAAAACATGAAAATCAATATTTATGTCTAAAACAGTTATTTTTCAAATTGTTTTAGAGTATATTATTTGAAAAAGGCAAAAAACCTCAGCTTTCTTTCTAGAATATGGAAAGCAAAACAAAAGGTGCCGATCTTCAATAAAAAGTCGATTTTATTTTTGTCTCCAATAAATCAAGGTCCAATCCTAAAATTTTTAAAAAATGATTATGAATAATTGAAATTTTGTGAAAAAATCTATCAAAAACACCCAGGCTAAATTTTTTAAAATTAATTATGAAAGCAGAAAAATTCGCGCAGCAGAGGGTATCCACTAAAACCTTTAGAATTTCACCTCCTCCAACTCAGCTACTATTCGACAAAACAGGAAAATATTTTTTGGTAAAATTACCATCCAGTAGGACAACACTTAGCCCAAGTTTGAGCTTTATCTGACATCCGATTTTTGGGTTGGGAAATTTGAGAAATAATGCCCTTTAAATGTCCTTGTAACTGCAACATGATTTCAATATAAGTACTAAGCTTTCCACAAATAAGAGTTCGTTCGATTGGGTGTAAATTTCAGAACTAGAAAGCACTTTGTTCGATTTTTACAGTTAAAAGTCAAAAGACAAATTGAATGACTGAATGATTTGGCAAATAGTATGACTGGCATTAGCTATCCAAATCATATCTATGGGAGGGCTGAAATTTCATATATATTTGGAATTTATAGGATACCGTTTCCCAGGACAAACATCCTTTAATGTACTTAGTGTCTGTAACGTGAAGGCTATACAGGACAAGGGGAAAGGAAAGGTGACCGTCGTGTCTTGAAATCGGAATGAGTAAGTGTTAGTAGAAACTGACTCCGGCCAGGGGAATTGAACCCTTGGGCACCAGGCTTGAAGCCCGATGCGATACCAATGCGCCAACCACGGAGTCAGTGCAATCGGTACCAACTCACCGCTAAGTCAGTCTTTGACATGAAAAAAGTGAAGCTATGTGATGTATACCGTGTACCACATTACATCTTGGTTTACAATACTGGCTCAAGGGGTTCATGATATACTAATATACAAGTAGATACATTAAAAATTAATTTAGGACTCTATTTTTTTCTTGCAGAATTAGGTTTACAGTTTGACTGTTACCCTAATGGCGAACGTATTCCTTGGAACGGGCCTTTTTATTCTTCAAGCAGACCTAATTCTACTGACAGGTCACTTGCTCCTGCCAGACCTCATTCACCTACCAGCTCGCCTTCTTCTGAGAAGCCCCGTCGTTTTGCCGGATCCAGGTCCAGGTCTCCTCTGGACAATTCTCTTTCTACTCAAATACTTGGATTTGAACTTGACCAACTTGGACTTATTCGTATTATTCCGCTGAATAATCCGCGACGCATATTCGAACTTCGGAAATACGTTTTTTCTGCTAATGAAATAATTCAAAGAAGAATTTCGAGATCTGCGTTTGAGCTGATTCCAGTGAAAGAACATATTGTACTATCAACATCCAATAGTGAAGCTATTGCAACATTAGAGAATGGTCATCATTTTGGTGCAATATATAATAGCCATCGAAAGCGGGTGAAAATAAACATGGCCAACGGCGATGTAACCGTAATGACCTCACAAGAAAACAATGAAAGTCCAGTAGGCGCCCAACGCCATTTCTCAAAGATTTATAGAGTAGTACTCGTACATGTAAACCGCGTATAAATCACAATTATTCTCACACTATAAATTCGATTAAAAAAATGTTTGACTAAAATATAATATTGTGATTAAAATGTTTCGTGCAACTTGTAATTTACACTGAAAAGTCAATAAATTATAATTCTTAAGGCGTCCATTTTTCGTCAATACTTGACGTTAGAGTCAGTCTTTTTCGAAAATAGATTTCAAAAAGTTATAGAAAAATTAGGATTGGAAACTTTTTTTCACTTTACATTGGTGCAGATATGGAAAGTAACGAGTTACAAGTCTCGAAATTCCTCAATAAATTACAGTTGGATTAACTCCTGCCGTGTGTTAGCTGCTGTTTTAAACAAGTAACACGTAACTCAGTTGAAATTTTCCTATAACTTGTAAGTTATTTTCAGTTACTTTTAGTTTTCTTATTTCTAACTTATCGGCCGAGTGCCGCTTAACAACAACTGCTGAAACGCTTAAATACAGTGGAAAATATTGTATATACCTCACAGGCTGTGCGAGTTAATAAAATGTATTGAGATTGGGGAAGTTCCAGATCGCTAGGCAGAGGTGATTATCATCGCACAAAGAGAAGGGAGATAAAAGCAATTGCAATAATTACATAGGTCTCAGCTTACTGAGTACCATAGGCAAAGTATATTCAAAAATACATATTCATAGAGGAATTAAAATAATACAAGAAATTATGTGGGAAGTCCAATGTGGATTTATGAAAACAAGATCTTACGCCGATCAGATATTTAGCTTGAGACTTACATTTATTAAAAGTATTAGAAGCAAGTAATAGCTGTGAGTTAGAGATCCCTGAAACAAAAGGCGTTGGTTTCTTGGGACCATTTCAGGCTAAAATTTCTAGGTTTCCGCAGATTATTCAACGTGGTAATAAATCTTTATTTATTCTTCTTATCTCGCCCTAAACGTAGAAGAACACAGACAATTAGTACATAACTTATTATATGAATTTTCAGGTGACCCAAATGTGACGAAATTTTTGTTCTTGGAACTTGATTTATGAAATACAAATAAATCAGAACTGTACTCCATGAGAAAAGACGAAAATTTTCAAAAAAATCGCTTCGCAGTATTAACTAAGTTCTTCTACAATAAAATAAAATTATATAATTGGAAAAAATGAGGATCGTTAATGCCCAGGTCTTATCATTGGCGGTTATTATTAATTATATTGGTAAATATAATAAAATCTATAATTTTCAGTATGTTTTTAAGCTTTTGTTGACTGTGGGGGAATCCGTAATGGAATTTGTTCGACTTTCAGAACCTAAAAGCATTTTGTTCGGTTTTTGCAGTCAAAAGTTCGACCGCCTGAATCAGACTGAATCACTTAGCCGAATCAGATCCGAATTTTATCTCTGCCGGACTACTATTGATCAATCTTTTTTATATATCTTTTTTTTATATATCTTTTTTATATATCTTTTTATCAATATGTATTATTGATACGAAACTTGTACCAATTTTGGAACCAGAAAGTACTTTTTTCGGTTTTTACCTTCAAAATTCAAAAGACAGACCAAATGACCGAATGATTTGGTAGACAGAATGACTGGCAGTGGGTATCAGAATTTTATCTCTGTGGAAATGCTGAAATTTCGCATTTCGTCAGATTTTATCGAATCAGTTTTCTAAGGCACGCTGTCTTTGTAGGTGACGAGTTGTAATCATTCGATTACATACTCATACTACATCACGCTCACCACTCTAAGACTCTTCGGGGTGAAAAGAGGGAAGCTATGTGACGTGTACCATATACCACATTACATCTTGCTTTACAGTTTTGGCTCAAGGGGTTCATGATATACTAACACACAAGTAGATATTTTAAAAATTAATTTAAGGCTCTATTTTTTTCTTGCAGAATTAGGTTTACAGTTTGACTGTTATCCTAATGGTGAACGTATTCCTTGGAGCGGACCTTTTTATTCTCCTAACAGATCTGATTTTGCTGCCAGCTTCAGCTCCAGGTCCAGGTATCCGCCAGGCAATCCTCTTTCTGATACTGTACTTGGACTTAAGCTTGATCAACTTAGTTTAATTCGGATTATTCCACTGAATAATCCGCGACGGCTATTCGAACTTCGGAGATATGTTTTTTCTGTTGATCGGCTAATTCAAAGAAAATTAAATCGCCAAAAATATGAGCCGATTGCAATGAAAGAACATATTGTATTATCAACAGCAAATGGTGAAGCTTTTGCAACATTAGAGAGCGATGGTTATTTCATGGGAATATACATTAACCATCGAATGCGGGTGAAAATAAACATGGCCAGCGGTATGGTGACCGCAATGACCCCACAAGAACGTAATGAAAGTCCAGTAGGCAGCCACCGCTATTTCTCAAATTTTTATAGAGTAGTACATGTAAACCACATGTAAACCACAATTGTCCAGACACTATTAATTCAATAAAAAATGTAAAACTGAAATATAATATTGTGATCAAAATATTGTAATTTACATTAAAAAGTAAATGAATTATAGTTTTTAGAACTTTAATCTTTCGTCAATAGCCCACGCCACAGTCAGTTTTTTCCGGACATAGATTTTAAAGTTATGGAAAAATCAGGTATGCAATGTCTTCTCTCTTTACATTGGTGCAGAGTTTAGAAGCGATGAGCTACAAATCTCGAAGTTTCTGAAAAAATTGCAAATAGATTTACTTCTGTTGTTTGACTCGTGATCAGCTTTCTTGTAAAGCAAAGTTTAGCTAAAATCTTCTATGAGAAATTTTTATTTAGAACCTGTTAAGGGCTGGGAGCATCTGAAGGTCACACTACCCTCTCCACTTGAAAACCTGTGAATAATCATTGTAATCTGGTTTATTGTAAGAGGGAGCATCCGTTGCCATCCCTACATCCCTAGCTCCACCCAAGGAACCTGTAAAAGTGTAAGGCAGAGGAATCAAATGTGGATCAGTGTTTATTCACGCTCCTAATTCGTATATTTATTTATTTTTAATGGTGAATATGTAGTGTAATATGTATTGAACTATTTGCATGAACCATATAACAAATAATATTAATTTCCATACAAGAGAGACGACTGACGCACATTTGGAATCCAGACCCACATTTGGTTCCTCTGCCTTACAAGATGCCTTCACGGCTACTGCACAGGAAATTATCGAAGAAGTATTACATTTTAAAATTTGTGTTCTCAAGACTCAACAGCCTTACATTCAGAGCAATCTAAGTAAACGAAATTCATGATGAAGCTTTGAAAATTGTACAAGTGAAGACCTTCTTGTACAAAACAAGTGTCAGTTCCTAAACTCAGTGAAGTCATTTATCAATTTTCCGAACCGGCTTTATTTCTCGTCTTATCTCTTTATACAGGTCTATATTCCTACTCATCACATAGACACACTTAAAATATATTTTCATAAGATCTCGCTGCTCGCTTTTCGCTTCTGTTTCTTGTGTCAGTCTCTGTGTTGGCCGGCAGCGAATTATAGTCCTCAATTTATTTGATATCAACTATCTAGTCAATTTTGTTTTGATAAAAACTGCAACTTGGTTCGCAAGTGTTGATGTTGCAAAAGCGAGATAGAATTCTTGAGTTCAATAAGAAAATATTGTTCACTTATAGGCAGGCATAGAGGCCCAACACGGGCACGCTTTAGTCGATTATAGACTTCTTGGTGAAGCCCAGAATGTCAACAACGGATTGCGTTGTAATTTTCTTGGATGACATGAAATGAGCTCCAAGGATTTGTTGCCTAAGTCTAGCTAGTACTGGGTACTGGCTCAAGATATTTGGGGATGTTTTGCCATTCCTGCCGCATTTCCTACATTCTGCGGTGAAGTTTAACCCTATTTTGTATTTGTGATAATTGAAGTGGTCCTACCCTGTGAGAATCTGAACCACTGTCCTTAGATCTTTCTTGGGCGATCGCAGGATGTTGGTTTGAAGCTAGGATGTTTCAATGTAATGGTAGGATGTTGTTGATGTCATGCAAGGATATTGATGTGATGCTAGGATTTATGATGATATTTGACGTTTATGATGTGATTCTAGGTTTAATTATGTGATGCTAGGATGTTGATGTGTTGGTAGAATTTATGATGTGATGCCAGCATGTTGATGTGATACTATAATTTATGATTTGATGCTAGAAAGTTAAATTGATGCTAGGATTTATGATGTAATGCCAGGATGTTGACGTGATACTAGGATGCTAATTTGATGTTAAGATGTAATTGTGATGCTAGGATTTTGATGTGATGCTAAAATTTATAGTATGATTCTAGGATGTTGATGTGATGCTAGGACTTATGGTATGATGCTAGGATGTTGATATGATGTCGGGATTTATGGTATGATGCTGGGACTTATGGTATGATGCTAGGATATTGATGTGATGCTAGGATGTTGGTGTGATTCTAGGATGTTGGTGTGATTCTAGGATGTTGATGTGATTTGGTGAATGAGATTTTGTTAATATTTTTTTATATATGCAAAATAGTTATTGCACGTGATGAAGGTGGAAATGTCAATGATATAAACCTAAAAATTGAAATGAAACTGTGTGCTCTGTGTGTATATAGGAAGAGCCTTGAGCGGAGGTGAAAAACAAAAGAAGGAGAATGATCGAAGGAATCGCAGCATCATCGTGGACCGATTCACACGCCACGAAGTGACTTCTGTGTACACATCAGTAAACACTCAGAAATAATTCGAACACGCACGAACAACAGTACATGCATACTACATACTACAAGACTATCTGATGTACTCGCCTGCAAATTGCTTTTCAAACTACCTCCGCCCTTTTCTCCTTGTTCGTGTTCTTTAGTCTTCTCGTTTATTTCCAACGCATCCGGCGATTTCCCTCCCTTCTTTCGTTCCTGATTCTTGTCCTTACCTGGAATCAAGCATCATACACGCACCTTGTATACGATATGGGTTCCAGGTTCCACCTCACGAGATCAACTCATTATTCAGTCTCTGCGACAAGCTACACATTTCCTCAATCATTGTTAAATTATTATTATTATACCGGAATTTTGCAGTGATTCATTTGATACAAAGGAAAAGACTTTATTATCGATAATGACGATAATACATTCACTAAATCTGGAAGTAACAATTTGATCTGCAAGGTAGTGATCCAAGAATGAAACAGTCTTTTGTTTCTTTATATTGATACAGATACAGAATACAGATACCTTCAAATGTAATGTATATTAAATAAATGATTTGTCCTTACGATTTTTTTTATGTTTTGAAATCTTGAAATCCAGTGTGCCCTCAAACTCGCGAATTAGTATTTATCTAAAATTATAAAAATATAAAAACTATAATTATGATTTGAAACCGGGAATTTTAGAAGAAATATCTAAATATATATATATACTTTGAATAAGAATTTTTTAAAAGCATCACAATATTGAGTTGGTTCACAGAATTTTCCAAAAGAATTAGAATTGTGAGTTATACCTGTATTTGAAAAAAAAAGTATATAACAGGGTTGCTACAAGACCTGGAAGACCTATAAGACGTAGAAAAATCATGGAATTCTGAAAAGGTTCTAGAAAGTAGAAAGGCCATGGAATTATTATGAAAACTTTGTTTGTTTAAATCTGAAATTATTTGAAATCTAAGTGCAATGTTTTAGATCTTTTACGGTTCGGTTGATATTGCTTCCAACTAAATTTCCAGCTTTTGTCGGAAGTAAAAGCGAGATTTAAAAAAAATTTTGAAGAGCAAATATGTTTTTTGAAAATATTGCTACTAAAATAACCCTTCGCGTTGTTTCATTCTCACTTCGCACCTTTTTTTTTAAACTTCATTTTTCGATTTTAATAGGTAAAAATGGGTTTTTCACAATTTTATATGATAAAAAAATTACAACAAATGAAGTTTGATTAAAATAATCTATGGATAGTTTTCATTTCTTGAAAAATCTTATTGTTTATTTTTGTCTATGATTACAAGTTTTTTTATCGAAATATATAACTATTTCTGATTTTAAAAATCTTCATTCATATAATTATTATCTGATTAGTTAATGGTTAATTGCATGGATCGCAGATCGATATGAAAAATTAGATTCTTTAATGAAACCCTATTCTAGGGTTACTCCAATTTTCGGAAGGAACAATTTTGCTCTTCTGACTTGTTTTCATCGCTTATTTCGGTTTCGAGAAGAACTGAAAAAATCGATTTTTTTAAATTAAAAATAAAATTCGAAATCTGTAATTTGTAAAATCATTGACATTTTCGTCAAATCCTTGTCATTTTTGTAAAATCTTTTGAAATCTTTGATATCTTTGTGAAATCCTTGAAATTATCGCGAAATCTTTGTGAAATCATTTAAATCTTTCTCAAATCTTTCTGAAATATTTTTAAATCTTTGAAATCTTGTAATATCTTTCAAATCTGTAAAGTCATGAAATCTTTGTGGAGTCTTTGAAATTCTTATGAAATATTTTGAAGTCTTTCAAAATCTTTAAAATCTCTTGAAACTTGTAAAACCTTTGTGAAATTTATTAAAATTTTTCGAAATCATACGAAATCATTGTAAAATCTTTGAAATCTTTCTGAGTTTTTAAAAATCTTTGCGATATTTTTTAAATCTTCTGTGATATTTTAAAATCTCTGTATAATCTTTGGAATCTTTGTGAAATTCTTAATTGGAACAGTGAATCTTCCAATATAATTATAATTTTGACTTGGAGCGGGGAATTTTGGAAAAGAATTATGCTCCTGACTTGGAAAAACAAATTTTTTAATGAATTGAAGTTTTGTATTAGGACATTATGGCAATATTTCAAAGACCATGAAAATAAAAAATTGCCCAGAAGAAAAACAGGAAATGACCAGGAACTTATAACATGATGGGTTGCTCATTTTAACCTTGCACGTGATTTTTTTCGCACACAGTTTTTAAATTACAATATGAAATTAATGTTAATATACAATTTTTTTATTTCAGATTATCTATTATTATCTGAATTAATGAAGAAAAAATTGACAATATTTCTTTAATTGAAGAAAATTGATGTCTTAGCTTCAGAATTAAAATATATAATATTTTGGTACAATATATAGACAATCAAACAATTGTATTCTTGATCAAAAAGCACAAATTTCCAACAAAAAATACTAACATAACCTATTATTGTCCCAATATTTTTAATTTTTACTGAAATATAATGCTTTTTTATCAACAATAGCAATTTTAAATGAAAAACACCAACACAACATTACAAAAAGTTGTTTAAGATCGTGAATCTTCTTTAAAATCCAATGATTTAGTGTTGAAAGTACCGATTCCCTGTATAGAAAACCAAAAAAAAATCAAAAATTGTGAATTTTATGTCTGAATGATAATCGGAAATATTCCGTAAAATTTAATGATTTTTGTTTAAAATTACCTATTTCCGGTTTAAAATGATAACATAACTTAAAATTGTTAAAATTGTGAATCTTTTTGAAATATAATTTTTTTATATAAAAAATACCAATTTCCAATAAAAAACGCTAAAATGATTTGAAAAATTTAAAATATTCGATATCTTATTCA
Organism: Andricus grossulariae; assembly: GCA_011634705.1. Taxonomy (NCBI): domain Eukaryota; kingdom Metazoa; phylum Arthropoda; class Insecta; order Hymenoptera; family Cynipidae; genus Andricus; species Andricus grossulariae. The sequence goes on from JAABKJ010000777.1 coordinate 23,438, forward strand.
AATTAGAATACAATTGTTCAAAAATTATGAGCCTTTATAAGGCTGATGATTTTTGTTTGGAAAAACCGATTTCCTGTGAAAAAGTAATTATTGTTCACACTTTAGTGATTTTTCTTCCCATATATTAATTCTTGTTATGAAAGGCTAACCTAACCTAAAATTGTTATAGAATTGTGTATCTTCTTTAAAATATAATTTTTTTATTTAAAAAATACATTAATACATTTAAAAAATACATTAAAAATACCTATTTTTGCCTATTTTTGTGTATGGCGGGCTAACATAACCTAAAATTGTTGCAAAAGTATGAATATTCTTTAAAAACTCATGATTTTTGTTTAAAAAACGCTGAACGGTAAAGAATCGCGAATATATTCACGGTGTAAGACGCTGACATAACCTAAAATTCCTGAGAGATGTAAATATGCTCTAAAATACAATTTTTGTATCAAAAATACCAATATTTTCCCACTGGAAACACTAAAATAATGCGAAATTGCTGAAAGATTCTACATTTTCTTTAAATGATAATGATTTTTCCAAAAAACAAGTTGTGTAAAACTCTAACGTAACCTAAAATTGTTAAAAAAATTATGAACCTTAAAAACCTATTATTTTTGTTAAGGAAAACCGGATTTCCTGAGGAAAAACATTAGTATAACCTGCAACTGTTGTAAGATTGCAATTATTGATCGAACTATAGTGATTTTTGTTTAAAAATACATAATTTTTGGTGTAAAGGGCTAACTTTAAGAACGTTGTAAATCTTCTTCGAAAATGGGCAATACCAATTTTTGATGAAAAGCACTAACATACTCCAAAAATGTTTGAAAATAATAAATTTTGTTTGAATTACAATGATTTTTGTTTAAAAATACCGACTTTTGGTATAAAACGCTAATTTAACCTAAAATTCGCCGAAAATTATCATTTTTCTTTGGAATCTAATGATTTTTGTTTAAAAAACGCTAAACGGTAAAAAAAAGTGCTAACATATTTACGGATTTTTTGTAGATTTAATTTTCACAATTTTAAATTCAAGATATAAAACAATTTCAAGAACAATGATTGCGAGATTTTGCAGACATCGTTACACCACTTTTTTTTGGTTAGTCTAAGTTACTTCAAGTATTCCTAATTCCTACATTACTGATAATTTCGCTCTCAAGGTACCACTATTTTTTCAGGTCGTTATAACAGTGCTTCTATCTGTGAATAGAATCCCGAAGCTATTTCCTCAGATATAAAATTAGTTCCGAAAAATTAGTGGGAACGGTGAAGATATATCTACTTTAACAAGTTAAAATAGACGCAGTTAAAATGAAAGGACCACTTGTGCTTACCATTATTATCATTATATTTTCTATCTGTAAGTAGGAATATGAAATATGTGTCTTTTAATCTTAGGAAAAAAAATTTGCTACATTCAGTAAGATTTTTCTAACTATGATTCTTAATTATAATGCACTATTTACAATGTTTATTCATACATGCACAGAAAACCATTCATGTGAAATTTGTTGCATCTCATTTTGAAGAATGAACACATTCATTGTGCCTTCATTTCTTTTTACGTCTCTCTGTTTTGGGGTGTACTTAATATTATATTTTATTTACTTCAATCAGCATCTTCTATGTCTTAACATTCTTATCAAATTTTACAGGTAAATGTGAGACAGAATGTTACAGATGTATTGAAGGTGTACGGGGTACCATTCAAATGCCAGCTTGTAGCCCTTTTTCATTGAATCCTGAAAAGACTTGCCGAGAAAACAGCTTTTGTGTAAAAATAGTCACATTTTACAGTAAGTGAAGAAGGAAAACTATGTTGAATAATTAACAGATGGCTCAAATCCATCAAATATCAAATAAGTACACTACCGTCCAAGGAGTATCAGGACACCTAAATTCTATCGAATTAAAACATGAATTCACTTCTTGCAGGATATCTCCGGTAAAAAATAAGATAGAATAATTTTTATAAAGGGTTCATAAGGTTATTAAATTTCGCGTCAAATGAGCCATATTTGAAGTATTTTTGATGAATGGGGAGTGAGTTAGTCAGTGAGAAAGACCTCAGTTTTGCCCAATTTGCAAGATTCAAATTTGACTTCTGAAAAAATGTCGAAAAACAATAATAGATATCTAAAAATTATGCTGGATGAGCCACAAAGTCTCACCTTTAAAATGAGCCCAAGAAGCTCTAAAAATGTTTATTGGTACTCGAATTACACAGGCCGACAAAATTTGACAAAAGTCAAAAGCCAGAAAGCAGACCAAACATTTCCAAAGGATTTTGATGCGCTGAACTTTTTTCTATATATTGACAGAAAAAAATTATTACATTTGAAATTTGTTTAATGAAATCGTCATAAAGTAGAAAAAATTGGGAATTCGGAAATGTTAGGTCTGGTCTCTGGCTTTAAAAGTTGTCGGCCTGTGTTATGCACACACCTTTTTAGCACTTAATTGTTCATTTTATCACGGTGAAAATAACGAAACTACTATCGAAAATATTTAAAAGTTCATTATTTATTCCCGATTTTTACTACTTTATGACGATTTCATTAAACAAATTTCAAATGTAATAATTTTTTTCTGTCAATATATAGAAAAAAGTTCAATTCCGCTAACAATGAACTTTTATTAATTAAACTTCGTTAAATTTTACTGAGTTAGTCCACACTATTTGTGCAGTATGGCTGTAGTTCAGGAAAAACCTGAAATCAGTGAAAGATCAGAGTATTTTATTGGCCGGGGAAAGTCAGGGATTTTTACAAAAACCTTGCAAAAGTCAGGCAATTTCTATAAGAGCCACATTAAGTAACTGTCTAGGATAATAAATTACAAAATTTTGCATTTTAATTTTGAATTGTTGGCCAGAAAAAATGAAAAATTAGTCAGTGTAAAGTTAGGGAATTCTGAAAATGAATAATACGGTTAACCTGATATAACGTTTTTGTTAGAAATTTATTTGCCTTTTATTTTTATTTATTTTCTTCAGTTGTTTCCTCCTGTCGATTATACTTTTAGTTAAGAATTTTATTATTTGGTAGCAAATTCAACAATTTTATTAAAAAGTCATCCTTTTGTGTTTGAAATTCCACTATTATATTATTCGTTGAAAACTCAATTTTTGTTGTTGAAAATTAATCTTTTCAATTGAAGATTTAACACTTTTGTTGAAAATTCGTGTTTTTTTTTTTAAATTTTAAGTTCATTTTCTACCAGAAATTGTTTGTACTTATATTTTTCAGGGTACAGTAGACTGTTTTCCCGATGTCTTTATAGATGTCGTTGCAGTCATTTATGTGATCAACCAAACCTACCGTTTCCCCTTAAGGGTTAAAAATAAATCAAGTTATATCCTGAATATTTCGACAGAATTCTTTAAAATCTTAAAAAGGATTCAAAAGATTAAAGTGGAGTTTGCGAAATGAAGAGAATGCTGCAGAATTCAAAAGACTTGAAGGAATTTACAATAATTCAACCTGAATTATACAGATTTTAAGAGAATTAAAAGAAGTGTTAAAAAATTCAGACTTTGACAGAATTCTGTAGAATTCAAAAGACTTTAAGGAATTCAAAATAATTGTACGTGTATTATAAATATTTGACGACAATTCAAAAACCTTTAAAAGAATTCAAATGATTTCAATTCAATTCAAACATTTATACAGAATTCTGCAAAATTAAAAAAAAAAACGTGTGGATCCTAGTCCAGAATTAGTTCACCGTCGACCAAAGTTATTGAATTTGGAAATAGTTAAAAAGAACTACATGTTTTCAGAAGAATTCAGAGAATTCAAATCATTTAATGGATCTTTACATAAATCAGAGACAATAACTGATTATTTTCAATAATATATGAATGAGCTACGCTCACTGAACTTATTTATGCTACGCTCACCAAATTTCGAAGAACCTAGCCTAAATTTCTTTTTTTGTCCATTCAACGAATTTCGGTAAGCCGAAATTTTATCTCAAACGTGTTTAAATGAAATAATTGATTTTTTGTTGCAAAGTTATTTTACATCTCGATCAAACTTGAGCGCATCTGATTTGAACAGATAAACCACATTCGTAATCGCATTTTCTTTTAATGCTCGAAGCAAGGTTAAGTTACCGCGGTAGGAGAATTTACTTTTCAGGGTCGCACGCATACTTACAACTAACTCTTCACCTACGTGCAATTTCAATTCCTTGTAGTAACCAAAATACGCACCGGACCTAAATGTTTGTTGAGCCTTTTCGATTTGAATTTTTTGTTTATTTGCCATTACAAGGAACGACGATACTCCTGAGACACCCTGTATACCGGGACAGCCCGGTGTTGACTATTCAAAAATCCAACTCTAACAAAAATTCCTTCGACATGTTCCGCTGTAACCATCTTAAGGCTGAGAGAAAAATGAGCTTCCTCGTTTTATAATAAGAAGCGACACGCAATTCTGCACAAAGTTGCTGTCAGATGAAATAATTGTTTGATAATAATTTACTAATCATTTTTCGTGCGTGTATGGATCTGGGTATGTATGTATTCATTATATTTATTAATTAATTATATAAGGTGCGTTCCAAAGTAAACAGGACTTTTTGAAAATAATAACATTTGTTTTGGCAAATCCGATTTACCTTATTCAATATAGTCTCCTTCGGACTCAATGCAGCGATTCGCATGGTCTAAAACCATGTCCAATAAGTGTTTTAGTTCGTCAGTCGGGATGTCCTTCAGGATGTCGTATGGCTTCTACGTCCTTAAAACGCTTTCCTTTCATCGGCAAATGCATTTTTCCGAAAAGGTGAAAGTCGCACGGTGCCAAATCAGGAGAATACGGGGATTGTTTTGAAGCGTTTGGTGCATCGTATTCAGCCAGAATATCGCGCAGAAGCAAGTTGGCTTTTTTTGCACGATAATGCGCCAGCTCATCGATCGACACTTTTGACCGATTTTTTTTACTAAAAATCGCATTTTAACCACCAACCTTTCATCGGCATTTTCCGACGAAAGGAAAGCGTTTTAAGGACGCACAGGCCATCCAAAAAGCTTGTACCGACATCCTGAAGGAAATCCCGACTGACGAACTGAGACACTTATTCGTCATGCTTTTAGACTGTGCGAATCGCTGTATTGAGTCCGAAGGGGACTATATTGAATAAGGTAAAACGGGTTTGCAAAAAAAAAAATTTTGTTGATATTATTTTTTTTTATATTTTTTTTATTTTGAAACGAACCTTGTATGTATCACCAGAGTTCGTTTTAAATGTGACATTCGAAAGATTCTATAAATTATTTGATGTAATGACGAATTAATAACTGATAACTTACCAGGTATGAGCTCTAGGATAATTATCAGGCGTGCCCCACTTTTCAATTGTAAACAACTGAGGCCCGTTACTTCCATATAACTCTTTAAAACCATTCATAGGCACTCGAGATGTTCCCGTTACAAACTGCAAAAGTCTAGCTCGCATTTCATTATTAAACGATAGAACAACTCGCCAGAACCACTGAACGGTAATATTATTTGCATGATAGTCTCCCTTGTACAAAGTGTTTTGTTTCCAATCTTTAACGTCAATATGTTGAATACCGCACATGAGTAATTCCAATTCATGTTCATCAAATATTTTTACCAGATTTAAGGGTACAAGAGCATTGAAACCTTCGAGAAAAGCATTCATTTGATCCTGAACTCGTGAGACAAACCTCCATTGTATAACCAAGCTTATATATTCGTCTTTGTTTTCATCTGATAAGGGTACATTTGCCCCGTTAGGTTTAAGTTCTCTTTGCGATGTATGTCCAAAGCTCTCTTCATCAACGCAAAAAGTTAGTTCTAACTCGCTAGGATCATTTTCTTTGATCCATAATAGCGAATTGTAGTACTCAGAATCGACGCTTTCCATATCTTTAAGATCGATGGTTTTTCCCAGCATCATCTTGTAAAACGGTCGAATGAAAAATGCTTGTAAAAAAAACTATGGTTATTAAAAAGTTTCAATTTCTTGGCACCAATTTATTTAAAAGTATATTTTCTATATAAATTTACCATCCAGAAGTTTTCCATGATAAACTGCCATGCCTGCGATTCGACCAATAAACTTGAAATAGTTCAAGTGTTCCTCATTACAGACCCCAGAAGCAGGATTTATTTGAAGAGTGTAATTATCCCTGAAATGAAGTGTTACACATGAAACGAATGTAAGAACAATTTTAGTCAACTGAAAAAGCTAAAGTATATCACAGAGTAATTATTGAGGATCCCTGAAAAAATAGATGGTTTATCACAAATCCGGAGCAAAACGCGAAACCATGTTATGGAACTTTATAATCAAAAGTAAAATGAATACTGCCCTTTCCCGTCATAAGAAACATCAAACTGGAACTGTTTTCGCATTACCAACCATTTCATTTATAAAAACATAGGTTAGAAAATTGTCGAAAAAGTAAAGTTTTATAGGGCAGAAAATGTAAAAGAAGTAGCCGAATGAACATGATTTGTGTCAAAGAAATTTTATATTTGGTTTCTTGTTTGGTGAAGGAGAAAGATGCTCAAAAACAGTAGCCTTCTACAAAAGAAAGTAGTAGACAAAATTTTTTATTGCTAATCTCTCTCTTTTATTGCTAAAGTCTCTGTAGCCCGGAAAGAAAATCTTAAAGAACTTAAACATGACTTAAAGAAATTGTTAGAAGAAGCATTAGGATTACACCTCAGTATTGATCAATGGATACAATATTAGACTCTAGGATATCTTTATCTAAAATAAAATATAATGTCAAGCTTCTTTCACAAAGGAAGAATTAAATCTGCTGTTGAATTGAAGGGCTTATTTTAATGATATGTTTCATTTCATTAAAAACATTTTTTTACGTCATTTCACATAAGTTCAAAAAATCTCTAACCTATATCTATATCTCATAGCCAACTCTTTCATGTCTCTGATCTCAATCAGATAGTATTTGTACGTGTGTAATTATTGCGGCTGTATTATTGGAGGTTTAATTAAATAAACGAAATTTCGAGACAACTCGTGAGTTACGTTTGGTTTCATTCCACCCTCTAGATCGCATTTATTCATTCAGAAGCAGGATTCGGGTCCGGTTAGTGAAAATCTCCGGCAATCTGAAACCGTCGCCATGCGACGGGCTGAATGCAGAAAGCTTACGCTTTAAGATTTTTTGTGAGTCCCATTCGACTAAAATTTAGTGTGAGAAGGCTCAACGATTCTGCAAGGCATATGTTTTTCTTGTGATTTGTGCTACCAAGTGTTACCTTGGGGTGAACAGTGCGTAGCGTTGAGGGAGTGCGAAGTGCGAGCGCTCCCCCCACACGAACAGGTGAGCGCGAGTTTTAAAAAGCGCAAGGATTTTATTTCTCGAGGAAAGGACGAATCGAAGGTGGGACGCGCGATCGATATGAGACTTCGTCGATCAATAATTAACAAATTTAAACAGATGAAACTAAACTCAGCCGAATGAATGGAAACAGATTAGACGAACCGGTTATTGCGAATGTTACCACGCGCAAGAAACGTGCAAAAAGGAGACGTTGACTGTCGCGTGTCACTTCAAAGCAAGATCACATTACCGACGGACGTCAGTTGTTGGGAAGTTACCAGGAGAACAGAAACCCTAATTTAGGCTCAATTGACCTGAAACGCAGTAGAATTCAAGCGGCGATCAGCTGGCAAATTGGTAATGTGCTGTGAAAGTGTATCGAACAGAGCGGTGGGGGCTCAGGTCAGTTCCACAAAATGGTAGAGAGGATTTGAATCGTGGGCGAATATGGGATTCAACAAACATTTTATACTTTTACATATACGTGAAAGCGGTAAACTGGCATTATATTCAGGAGTAGTAAAAGAATCACATGGTAGGCAAAGAGTTAGATTGGTTCTAAATGAGAGAACAAAATTCATATACACCGGGAACCCCATTAAAGTGCGGTTTCGAGCATGGTCCTAAATGACCTTCACTTAAATCGAACACAACATTCGCTCGCTCCGAACGTAAACACTCAGGGCCGTATGAACCATTGCCGTTGAATTTGGACGCATGCTAACTACTGACGCAATTAACGCACGTAGGGTACTGCCAGCTTTTGGTCTCTACGCTACTGTTTGTCAGCATGACTCAGTACTGCATCTCTCTCGGTCCCGCGGTCCCCGCCTCAAAAAAATGCCGAAGACTGAAATTCTAAGAACGACTTAAATGTGAATTACCTAAATGGGATTCCCAGTGTATAATTTATATAATGATGATACTGTTTATATGATAATATATTTTGGAACTTGTTAAATGATATTCTAGGTACGTGGGATCCTGGGGAAAGTATAATTCTACTCAGAGATGAGAATGGCTGGGTTGACGTCCAACGCGGAGGTACTAATAGGGTACTTGGTCATTTGGGAGATCTAAAAACATATAATAACAAGAATAAATTGATACAGAATGACTGAATTTGTTGTAGCAGATGAAAAACTAACTACTACTTAGGTTATAAAATGTGGATTATGAGAGGTGATAATTCTGGAACAGATCATTACATTATTGTTTAAAAAATTAGGGTAAGTCAAGGACTGATGAGAAGAACAATTAAGAAGTTAAAATAAACGCGAGTTCAAATAGAGAGTTTACAGAAAGCACAAGTACAAATGGAATATCGTGATGTGTGTGAATGCAGTTGCAAGAGCAATAACTAGAGGTGCTTGGTGTAATGAAAAAATCCGCATGGCTGATGACGAGAAGATGCAAGCATACTTAAGAATGCTATATATTAAACGTCTTAGCAATGAAGAGAGGATTATATTATAAAAAGATTATAAGGATGAAAACAGAAAAGGAAGTAGTTCGATTTATTAAATCGAAAATAGTGAGAAAAATATATTTTAGAAAAATCTCTACAGAAATTTTTCAACAATTATTTCTTAAGATTAAAAAATCAATTTTTATAAATAATTGTGAAAAATTTGCATTTTTTTTTACTTTGCTAATACTCTTTAACTCGAGTACTCGGGCAAGTACTCAAGGGCACAATTATACATCAAGTAACCGTATACCAGATAGTCGAGTAATACCTAGGTAACCGTGTGAGTTTCGGGTATCAGGAATATAGCATAACAAAAATTAACATAATCACTAATGTCAAAGACCCCTTCATTAAATTTTTTCGTACGAAAACTCAACGTTATCATTAAGACACAACTTATTAAGGACGAGCACAATTTAGGGCATATTTCTGGCACGCCGGCATGGCTTTAAGGTTACGAACCAGTGATAGTTTCGCACCTCCGAGAGCACCTATCACAAGGACAATTAATTGTACCGA
>JAABKJ010000778.1:0-32769 GCA_011634705.1 Andricus grossulariae
AGATTAATTTTATACCAAATTTTTGAATTTGTGATTTGTGTAAAATTTTTCCCCCCCCCCCATTTTCGTCAAATGTAAAATGAATTTATCCATCTAACTTTTTTGATAAAAAAAAATTACCCAAGTTATAGCATTCACAACATTTTATTTTTTAATTTATTTTAATTTATTTTTTTACATTCTCATCCAGAAAAGGTATTAGATTTGTGTAAAAGTTGCCCCCCCCCCCACGGTTTTTGTTAAGTGTCAAATGAATGTATCTTTATGACTTTTTTTGATAAAAAAAATTACTGATGTTATGGCATTTACAAAATTCCAAAGAACAAACGTAAATTAACATTTTAAGCCAAACAACGCACAATATAAACAAATGTCAAGCAAAGAAAAACGTTGCATTTTCAACACCCTACAAGATTATCATAACAACTTTTCGAGAAAAAAAATTCCAAAAATGACTTAAAAATGATTATTAATTATCAAAATTTCTATTTATCATTATTATCATTTTTATTGTTATTATTCAAGCAAAAAAAAAGGAATCTTGAATTTTAAACCAAGAAGGTTAATTTGCCATCAAGTTATTCACCTTGCAAGCCAAGAAGACGAGTTTTGATTTTTATTTTAAAAATTTTTATAATTTAATTTAATTTTTTAACTAACTAGTTCAATTTCGAACCAAGAAGATTAATTTTCTACTACGAAAGGCCAAGTCATAAAAAATTCATACATTTTCAACCGATTATTATATAATGATAATTTTGAACCAAGAAGATTAATTTTATACCAAATTCTTCAATTTTCAATCCAAAAATATGAATTTTTAATTTGATTTTTGAATAATTGATTTAATTTTTTGACTAATTACTTACATTTTGAACTAAGACGATTAATTTTCTACTGAAAAAACCAAGTCGTAACAAAATACATAAATTTTTAACCAAGTAATATAGTTTAACTTTGAACCAAGAGGATTGATTTTATACCAAATTCTTCAATTTGCAAGCCAAAAATACAAATTTTTAATTTTAATTTGATTTTCTAACTAAATAGTTTTATTTTGAACCAAGAAAATTAATTTTCTACTAAAAAAACCAAGTCGTAACAAAATATATAAATTTTTATCCAAGTAATATAGTTTAATTTTAAACCAAGTAGATTAATTTTCTACAAAATTGTTCAATTTTTGAGCCAAAAAGATGAATGTTTAATTTTTTAATTTTTGTAATTTAATTTTTCAACCAAATAGTTTAATTTTGAACCAAGAGGATGAATTTTCTCATTCAATTGATCAATTTTTAGAATTGAAGTTATAAAGTTGATTAAGAGGTTCAAATTCTTTTGAAGCCAAAAAGACGAATTTTTTACAAAACAGTTATATTTTCAACAAAATAATTGAATTTTTAACCAAAAAGAAAATTCAACTATTTTTTTTCAAATGCTATATATTTCAACTTAAAATCTTAAAAGTGTAAAGCGTTTCATATTGAATTTTATACGAACTGTCTACTGTTACGAAAATTTCCGTTAAAAAGATGCATTTTCAACCAAACTGTCGAATCTTCCCACAAAGAATATTGAAATTCAAGCAGAAATAGTTAAATTTTAAAGTCAAAAATACGAATTTTTTAGAATACAGTTTATAAAAATAGCTTCATTTTTACTAAATATTTGAATTTCAAAACAAAAATAAGAATTTTTTACAAAACAGTTGAATTTTCAACTCGAATGATGAATCTTCAACCGAAATAAAATAAACTTTTAACACACCAGTTCAAATTTCAATCAGTTAGTAGTACTTTTAACCAATGAAGATGAATTCAACCAAAAAAGTAGAATTTTTAACAAATCAGTTTTCCTCAACCAAAACAGATTGATGTTCAACCAAACCTTTACATTCTCAACCAAAAAGGATGGATTCTCATTAAAAGATTAATTTTTTACAAAAAAGAAGGAATTTTCAACAAAATACATTAATTCCTAAACATTTAGTTGAATTTTAAGATATAAGAGATACCTTTTTGATGAAAAAGTATGAATTTTTAACCAAAAATGGAATACATGAATTTTCAGCTTTAAAAGTTAACTAAAGTGCAGAAAAATAATTCTCAATCAGAAAAAAACCTAATTTGTAGAATAGTAGCAGAGATGAATTTTCAACTGAAAGGATGAATCTTCACTGAAATAATGAGTCTACAAGAAAAGATTAAACATTTACCGACAGAGTATAATTTTCAATCAAAACTTTGATTTTTAAACCAACAAAATAAATTTTTTACTCGAATTTTCAACTAGAAAAGACGAAATCAAAAGAATGAATTTTTAACAGAGAAGTTCGATTTTCAATCAAGCAGTTGAATTTTGGACCAAAAAAGATAGCGATATAAAAAAAATAGTTGCATTATCAAGAAAATAATCAAATTTCCATTCAAATGTTAGAATTTTAAACTAAGCAAAATGAATTCCTAAATAAAAATGTGATGGTAGACGTTTCAGCGAGAAAAAAGTGTTGGATCTTCTGATTGGGTTCTATTGATTGTGTGACTACGATGACTACGAAATGACTATGAAATGACTAGTAGTAGTAGTAGACTACGAAATCAAGCATAAACTTCAGAAAAAAAGAAAGTTTTTGTTTAACATAGGGAAAAAATAAGATTTCTTCAAAAAAGGGGAAAAGAGTTTATGCTCAGACCCTAATCTGTTAAGTTATTCTATCGCGAAAGTAATCGTTAAATTATATTAATGTTTTTAGATAAAAAAAAATATCTAAAGAATTTGATTAAAAATATTATCATACTTGTATCGGACTGATTATTCATTGTTCGATTGACGGTAAAACGAAATTACATTTATATTTTGTATTTAAAAATAGAAGGGAGGTCAGTTTCAGTGTCACATGGCATTTTTAGAGGGAGTTCACCAAAATGTCACAAGAGGGACGGGTGTGTCAAAAATCATTAAAAATAGCATGACGTGCTAAATTCTTGATTCACTTTCTTAAACTGAACCAGTGAAATTGTCACTGATTGATTCAGGATTTTGAATTATCACTGGTGAACCAGTGACTTTCCGACTTTGACTGGGTGGGCCAGTAAGTTACTCAACTAAAACAGCGTTACTGAATATACCAGTCACGTCAAGTGATATAATAAACCAGTGATATAGCGCTCCACGCGGCCAAGACGTGAACCTCCAGTGTGATGAATGATTTGATTCATACCTAACCAGCTGACGGAAGACAACTCGTACGACCAGATTACTGCTGGTACTGAGTAACCAGTGAACCTCACTAATTAAATCAGTGACGGAATTTCACTAAGTGAACCAGTGAAAATCTCACTGATTGTCAGTGACACATTTCTGGCGAATTCAACCAGTGAGCTATCACTGGAAACCAATAATATTTCACTGCTTCATTTTAAGGGAGCATCTTGCGCTAGATATTTCGTGATAACGACAACCCTGTTTCCGAATCCTCCATCACCTTTACTACCCTCCCTGCACCCTCCAGACAACTGTAGCGAGTCAGGAGAACGATTTGCATATTCATTAAACGCCCGTGATACTCTATATCTACAGATATACACTTTTCGCAATATCCGCCCTTTTCACCACCCCCTTTCCTCTCAGTATTCACCTATAAGGAATAGGCGAATCGTTCGTTATACAGCTCTATCTGAGACTCTCGTCGCCAGCGTAAGAACCAGAGCGAATGTCTGTCGTTAACGACCGAAATTTAAGACGGATTTGCATTTTGACCGTTCTTCCTAGCAAGTTCATAACGACTCGATCCCGCAACGAGAATCAGAGGAAGCTAGATTCGTAGAGTAGCGTATGTATTAGGGCATATAGGCACTTCTTCTGCTTCATGAGTCGCTAAGTCCGTATTATACTTGTCGGTATTCATCTTGTAGAATGTAGAGTGGAGGCAAATGTGAGTACTTATACCTCCTCATTCAGTTCTCGGTTCTCCAGAGCTCAGCGCTCTGGTTGTAATTAATTCGGAGGTTGCTTAGGTATCGTAGTCACCAGTTGATGGGGGCGGGACAGATAGTTGGAGAGAAATGGGCGGCTGGCTCCCACGAGCTAGGCCTCCGAATTATGCATTTTCTTGTCAGGCCGCCAGATAAGCGCCAACTGAATATTAATGTCTCGTGTAATAGTTTGTAAACTAGGTCTGGGGCCATGAGGAGTTCACACCATGTGGTACACCACACAGCCAGTTCGCTGATCGGTTAAGGGTGAAGGGGCAAGTAACCCTGGGCAACGAGAAAGGGGCGTTGACGATGTACCGCAACTACGGTGAAAATTAACAAGATTTTGGCAAGTTAGCTGGATTTGAAACACACAAAAAGGTCCAAGTCTCTAGATTGGAAAGAAATTAGGTACAAATAAATTTTTATTGCTAAGGAAGATACAGACTTCACAGTTCAAAATGGTCTCAAAACAAGGGATGTATGGTTATTTTTCCCACAAAAAATAGTTGATTCTTAACCAAAAAAGATATCAAAATAGATTAATTTTCAAACAATAGAGTTCAGTTTCCAAATTCGAAGTTCCAATTTTTCAGAAAATTGAATCCCGAAAAAATGAAGTTTCCACAAGTTAATTTTTAACCAAAAAACGAATTTTTAACCAAACAGTTGAACTTTGAAGCAAAAGAGACAAATTTTTAACAACAAAAAAATGGTTAACTGATTAACGAAAAAGATTCAACTTTAACCAAAAATCGAATACTTGAATTTTCAAGTGAAGCAGGCAAATTTTTTAGAAGACATTTGAATTTTCGAAAAAAAAAATAATACTTCTCTACCAAAAAGGATGAATTTTCAATCCAAAAGAAGATGAATCCTCAATTAATAATATATTAGTTAATATTTCAAGCAAAACAGATTTTCTAGCAACAGAGACAAATTTTCCGCACAAAATTTAATTTTCAATAAAAAAAGATAAATTTCTAACCAAATACTTCAACTTTTAAACAAAAGAGACGAAAAAACTGAATATTCAACCAAATAGTTCAATTTTAAACTTACAAAAATAAATATTCAACTAAATTGTCAAATTTTTAACGAGAAGGATACAAGAAAAGATTAATTTTTTATAAGACAGTTGAATTTTCAACCAAGAAAGATGACTTTTCTACTAAAAAAGATTAATTTTTAATCGAGAAATAATGAATCTTCAATGACAAATATAATACTCGATATTTTGACCGAGAAGATTTTCATTTTTAATCAAAACAGTCGAAGCTGACCAAAAGAAATGAATTTTTAACAGTATACATCAATTTTGAACCAAAAAAGTTGATTTTTCAGCTAAGAAACTTTATTTTCCACAAAATAGTTAAATTTTTAATGAAAGGGATGAATCCTCAACGAAATGAAATTAGTTTTCAACAAAGTGGTTCAACTACCAATCAATTAGTTGAATTTTCGATAAAAAAAGGAAGACTTTTTGACGAAAAATATAAGTGTTGATATTTTGACCAAGAAGATTAAAATTTTCAAATAAAAAACAGCTGAATTGAACAAAAAAAGAAGCATTTTCAACAATTCAAGCAGTTGAATTTTCAACAAAAGAGTGGAATTTTCAAATTAAAAAGCCGAATGCTTTGGAAAACCGTTGACTTTGAAACCCGAAAAGATAAATTTTCAAACCAAAGTTTATTTTAAAAAAGACGTTTTAATGAACAGCATGGCATTTCTGCCAAAAAGATGAATTTTCAATTAAAATGACGAATTTTCTATTAAAAAAGATGAATGTTTAACAAAACAGTTAGATTTTCGATCATAAAGGGTGACATTTTAACCAAGCAGTTAAATTTCCAACAAAATAATGGAACTTCCAATTAAATAGTTGAATTTTCAACCAAGTGGTCGAATTAAAAAAAAAAGATTAAGCTATAACCAAATAGTTGCATTTTCAAGTCAAGAGGATGCATTTTTTAGAAGTTCGTTGAATTTTCAACTAAAAATGATGACTTTTTAATGAAATAGTTGAAAATATATATAATTTTCTTAATAAGGGTAATTCAAGAGCGAATGAAAATATGAAACTGAGAGCTCAAAAAATGTATTTGTGATTGATATAAATATTACTACGATAAAATAATTTCTTTCAATCTTTTATAGATATACAAAGAACATATCAAAATATGTGAAATATGACTATTATCGCGATTTATTTTATTTTGAGTTCAGCGTTTTAAAGCCAGAAATTTAATCAAAAATATTAAGCAAAAATAGTGATCAATATTAAATGTTATTTGGAATCAATGTTGATGAATCTATTTCTAACTATACTAAAATCTTCGTCAGTATAGGACTAACAATTTTAGCCCACATCAGGAACAGTTTGAATCATTATTTTCGAGTTTTATTTTATAGTAGCAATGATACCTTACGGGACATTTTGCGTACTTGTTTATTTATTATTAAAAAAAAAAAATCTTGTAAAATTTGGAAACTTTGCTAAATTGCACTTTAATATCAGTACTTTACTGAGATAATTTTATAAACATTTTTTTAAAAGAAAAAGTGATAAATGACCGGACCTTAAAATGCCCAACTTTTTGGCAATCCACGAATTAAGTTTCTAACCAAATAGTAGCATTTTTTGTCAAAAGAGATGAATTATAAACAAAAAATATAATATTTATCTTGTCAACCCAGAAGAAATAACTTTCAACCGAAACTAAATGTATTTTTTTATTGGGTTCTATTAATTCATTCCGCATGCAAGAAAAAAAATAGAAAAAGGGGAAGTTTGTTGAAAATAGGGAGAAAAGAGGAATTCCTTCAATTTACAGGTCTTCAAATATAGTGAAAGGTATATTACAACTTGCTAGTATTAAAATATGAGAACTTTAAAGTGTTGAACAAAATTTTGATGAAGATCATGAAGCACCTGACAAAATTAGGAGTTCAAGCAATTAATTTCAGTTTCCCTTCTCTGCACTAGGATTCGAACCTGCGGAAGCATGGTTATGAGAATATTAGAAAATATGTAAAAATACTGTAATAAGTTAAGCTTGCTATCGTGAAGTTCTCAAAAATTTGTAAATATCTGAATTAAAAATCGAATGATTTTGTATCCAATCTAGAAGTTGATGAGTATTCCTATTTAAAATTGTTCAAACTAAATGTCGCATTTTTAATTATTATATTCGATCTAATAATAATTTATGTTTCGAATCAACATTACTATTCGAAGGTCTGAATGTTCTAGAACACTCTTTGTGTCACTGGCCATACATATATCATAAACCAAATTCTACTGACTAACTCGTCATGCCAGATGACGTTTCATATTCAAACAGAATGAACCTGTACACTACTCAGGCACTACTAATTATCACACACGTAGTTTCCATCTATTCCCATGCTCTGATATTTTGATAACATAAACGATCGTAATATGTGGTTTATCTTTCATTCAATCTCGATAATGTTTCTCTAAGCCTCAGTCTCAAAAATAATTCTTTTGGATTCGACTGAAAATTATTTGTTTAATTCAAACAAATTTTGGTTTTATTAAAATTTTTTTATTAAGTCAAACAAATGATTTCTTTGATAAGAGGTCACAGAGTGTCTACTAAAATCCTAAAAAAAATTACCCTGACAGTGTCTGGGTTTTCCAGGTATCCAAAGTTTTTTTCAAGTAAAATTTTTTATAGTACGGAACCATTCTAATATTTCGCATTGTTTAAATCGATCTACCTGTAATATGCATACAAATTCCGTGAGTTTATTATAAATAATGTTTTTTTGGTTCCTAGGGATGCAATGAATTTGTTTAATTTAGAAATCTTTGACAAATTATTTTACAAGATGTTGTTAAACATATTAGCATGATCGATTGATAAAATGATTAAATAATACTAAAAACATAATTAATCATTTCTTGAATTTGTCTCTAATGTTCATGAAGTTAAATAATAATTGAAACAAATTTTTACATTATCTTCTCATGCTTAAAATTCAGTGCATATATATGTAAACATAATGTGGGTACTATTTTGAATTTTCAAGTAAAAATATTGCATTTTTAACAATATGTATGAACTTGTAACCGAATAGTTGAATTTGCAACCAAAAAGAATCACTTTCTACCAAAAAGATACAATTTTTCAACAAAATACATGAATTCTCAACCAAACAGTCAAATTTTCAATTAAAAAGTATCAATTTTCAACCAAATAGTTGAATTTTAAACTAAAAAAGATCAGTTTTCATCCAAAAATTGAATACGAGTACCTAAATATACAGTCAAAAATATTAAATTTCCACCAAAAAAAGGTTAACCAAAGTTATGAATTTTCAAATAAAATGATGGATCTTCAGCTGAAATAGATAGATTTTCAACCAAAAACATGAATTTTCAACAAAAGTGTTCACATTCAACCAAGAAACTTTATTCTGAACCAAAAAGATGAATTTTCAACTAAAATGATGCATATTTAACTGGAATACTTGAATTTTCAAGCAAAAAGATAAATTGTCTAACTAGAAGATTAATTTTCAGATAAGAACAATTATTTAATATCGAAAAAGACAATTTTTGAACAAAATACATTAATTTTCAACCAAATAGTTTAATTTTGTACTAAAAAAGATCAATTTTCTACCAAATATGTAGTTGCATTTTGTTATAAAAAAGGTAAATTTTTAACCATCAATTTTTAACTAAAAATGGAATATTACCATTATTAGTTTACAAACTTAATGTTCAACGAAATTGATGAATTTTTGACTAAAATGATGAATTTTCAATTAAAATAGTTGAACTTAAAACCCAAAAGATTAATTTTCAATCGAGAAGCTTCATTTCTACCAAAAAAGATGCATTTTAAACTAAGGTAATGGAATATCCAGTTGGAATAGTTACATTTTCAGTTAGAAAATATAATTTTAAACTACTTAAAAACTAATTTGAAAAAAGCTACAATTTCAAACAAATTGATGAATTTTCAACTGAAATGGTAAGTCAATTGCTAATCAACATGATGAATACTTAACTGAAATAGTTAGATTTTCAGTTTAAAAAAAATTAATTTCAAGCAACAAACAAAAACAAATTTTCAACAAAATAGTTCAAGTTTCAACTGGAATAGTTCAATTTTCAGTACAAAAATTGATTTTCAGCCGACATTTTTCAACCAAAAGTAGAATAGTTTAATTTTCAATAGAAACTTTTTCTACAAGAACATTCTAATTTTTTGCACATGTCCAGAGCCCTGGTTTTTCTGTCATTCTCTACTTTACAACTACTCGTAAAAGTTTCACGTTCTGCTAAGAAGATCACGTTCATCGTTGCATTTCCTCTCCGCCGACATTTCACGACAATGTAGTTTTGACAGTAAAAATGTTTGGCTTCAGCTTAATGAAAAGCTGACTGAAAAACATTCATTTCTCAATTCGTAATCTGATATTTTAAAGAAAGCGACAAGTATTAAATTATTTTTCTTTTTAGATTTTGTGGGTCAATCAGAGTATTTTATATCGTGACTGGTATAGGAAAAAATATGTAATACATTCATCGGTGGAATTACTTTTGAATTTCGTCATTCGTCAGTAGAATAATCCACGGTATTTTCGGAAGGACAAAGCTAATCTACAGCAGTTAAATATCAACGACATCTAATTTCCAACTCAATCAATAACAGAGATATGCTGATAAAATTAAATTAGGCTATCATTTTATCATTATAGGGAAAGAGGACCAAATTAATGTACATTCGATATGAGAAACCATGGGATTAAAACTAGTCCGAATTCCTTTTGCTATTTTTAATTATTCACACTTCAAAGTAAATTCGAAATTTTTCATTCGTTGATATTGATTGGGACTATATTATGACATGAGAAAATATAACGGAATTTTTCATACCTAATAATAAACTCGTAGAAGGATATAAATTTGAGCACTATGAAGTTCGATGTGCTGTAAATTTAAATATTTAAAATCAGAAAGTACTCAATGTTACGAACTTTGAAATTTATGAGCATCAAATAATGGAAATTTCATATACAAAATTGTTCGATCACTTTAGAAGCTAAAATTATATTCAAAAGTTGCTACATTGAAAAAGTTAAATGTTAAAACCAACCGGATCCTCAGCACTTGAAGATTGAATTGTCTAAAAATTTAATTCCAATAATTATCAAGTTTCTGATTAAGAAATTATAAAATTCGACGAATATCGAAATCTGTCTACTGAATGTATTTCAGAAAATTGCATTTTTATACTTTCAACTTCAAAGATTTTTAATATTTAAATGTTCAAAGTAAATTTCAAGGATTTTACATTTGAATCACTGAAACTTTCCGTGTATTATATTTTTCTTAGATTTAAAATTACACTCCTGTTTGTAGAATTGGTGAAATATCATTAAATATATATTAATTACAGCGGTCTTTTTTTACACGATTCCTCATACCCTAAACATTATCCAATTTCTTTCGGGGATTGTTCAAATTGAAGTTATTGACATGTAGATGTATATGAAAAAGAAAATATCCTACGTCATGCTGATGTTTTTTTATTGTCGAAGATTGAGAAATAAGAAAAGTAAGGCAATTTCATTTTTTAGACCACTATGCTGAAATCTTTTCTTTTTGATCGATTGTCTTCAAGATGACTCATGTTTGAAGTTCTTGGCATGTAGATTTGCATACAAAATATCCTACGCCATAATGATGTTTTTTTATTATTAAAGATTAAAAAATATTAAAAATAAGGAAGTTTTGTTTTTAATACGGCTATGCTGGAAGCTTTCCTATTAGTCCAATTTTTTGGGGGCATGGCTCAAACTGAAGGTCTTGAGATTGAGATGTGAATTGTAAAATAAAATTTGCTTTGTCATACTGATGTTTGTTTGGTATCAAATATTGATAATAGAGGAAATTTTATTGTAAAGACCACTATTCTGGAATATTTTAATTTAGTTCCATGGTCTTCGAAGATAGTTAAAAATTAAGGTTTTCGCATGTATATTTGCATTAAAAACAAAATTTTTTGTTTTAATCGGTTGGTTTTTGATATGCAGGAAGCTTTTGAAAAGGCTTGATAAATTAAAAGAGATTAATTGAAAAAAAATGTAGAAACATGGTTCAGATTTATAAATTGTATGGAGAGATGCACGAAGAAAAAGAATTCGTTTCCGTCTTAACAAGCAGCTGATGTGATATGAGCATTTTTTAACAAATTTAATCTTCTAAAAGAGGATCATTAAAATAATCCTCTGAAATGTTTTCTAGAGAAAACACCAAACATGTGTTGCTAATTTTGAAGAACGTAACCTTAGCTTCCAATTATTTTTTTAAAGAGAGTTTCTAGTTTAATTCGACATACTTGCGGTGAGTAAAAACAGTTTTTTGATGGTGCTCAGTAGAGTTCTAGACTCAGGATGAGTGGCTTTCATCACGTTCACGTTTTAGGAGAGCAGCGTGAAAAACCTCTTGCAGAAGAAAATCTAGAGACGGAAGTGTTTTTGGTATAGCTACTTTAGATGTTCTGTATACTAGAATTTTTGCTCTGAAAAGAATTGCATCTCTGAAATAGTAATGTGCACTCTGAAACCCATCTCCAGGACGTGCATGAGACAGGAATAGAAAAGGAAGATAACCGTCTCCTTTAGTCTTTTTACTCACATGTGGATATGATTTTATCATCTGAATTTACGGATACATTTTCAAAAACTTACATACCCTTTCTAATATTAATATTGAATTAATATTTTCTTTTAATATTTTATTTTTTCCCGTGAGGATACTTTAATCTGCATAACATTTAAAAATTAAACTTTACGTTCGAATCATTTGTAATCTGAATGCCTAGTTTGGCCATTTATTTTTGTAAGCTTTTTAATAGGATATAAGATATAAGTTCAAACATCAGATATTATTGGTGAAAGATCGAAGTTGAAAGGTGAGGGGTCAAACAGGCTGTTCACTAATTGTCGCTCACTTGATTGCAGGGTTTTCTGGTTTTTTCCCAGTATATAAAATTGATAAATAATTGTTGGATGTAATTATCAATGTCTTTGGTATTAGCAAATAATTATTCATTAAAGATTGAAGAGTGAATAAAAAACTGTTTTTAATATTTTAATATGTCAGCTTGATTATAATTAATGTAAAATTTACTTAGGAATAGAATAAATAATATCTATAATGGTTTTTTTGCAATAACTCCTCATAATAAATCAATAATCGATCGCTAATACCAACAAAATTAAAAAATATATCTTGACTTTTTGTTTGAAATCTACAAAAATCTACATTTTGTCAAAAACTTTTTGAAATCTTTAAAAAATTCTAAATAATTTTGTAATCTTTTCAAAACTTTCAAATATTTCTTAACTTTACTCAAATTTTTGCAAAAGTTTAGTAATCTTGCAAAATTAGAGAATTTTACTTTAAAATCTTTTATATCCCTTTTCGAAAGTTTAGGAAATCATTTCAAATGTTTTAAAATCTTTTTCAATTTTCGCTTAGAATTAAGTTTTTATAATAAAACTTATGAAAAGTTATCTCATGAATCGTCAATAAACTTTTTCATTCCCTTCAAACCTTTCAAAATTTTTAAACCGTTTCTAAATTTCCCTTCAAAATCTTCAAAAGTAAACTTTTGAACAATTTGTAAAATCATTAACGAATTTTGATTATTCTTGAAAAAACGAATTTTTAACAAAATAGTTGAATCTTAAACCAAAAAAGATTATTTTGCAATCAGTTACACTGCTAACAAGAAAAAAGACATTTTTACAAGAAGATTCTACAAAATACTTTAATTTCTCAACACAAAGATATGAATTTTGAACAAAATAGATTATTTTGAAGCAAATACATGAATTTTCAATGAAACAGATAAATTTTTCAACAAAAAAGACGATTTTTCAATGAAATAGTAAAAAACTCAACTAAAAACAAGAATTTTCCACTGAAATGATGAGTCTTCATCCAAAAGAAAATGAATATTCAACAAAGTAGTTCAACTTTTAAC
Organism: Andricus grossulariae; assembly: GCA_011634705.1. NCBI lineage: Eukaryota > Metazoa > Arthropoda > Insecta > Hymenoptera > Cynipidae > Andricus > Andricus grossulariae. The sequence continues at coordinate 13,010 of JAABKJ010000778.1, forward strand.
CATGTAGTAGAATTTGAGCCAAACAGTTGAATTTTCAATCCAAAAATATGAATTTTTAAAAGCAAGACTACCATTTTCATCTGAGCAATTGAACTATCTACCAAACAGATGAAATTTTTAGCGAGAACATTGATTTTTCACCAAAAAAGACGAGTTTTCATCAAAATATATGAATTTTCAACTGAAAAACATCTATTTTCAAGAAAAAAAGGTTATTTTTCAACTAGTTACATTTTTAACTGGAAAATATTTATTTTTTACCAAAATAGACGATTTTCCTACATAATAGTTTGATTTTTAACCTGAAAATATGAATTTTTAACAAAAAGGATACTTTCAAAACAAATAGATGAATTTACAACGAAATAGAATAATTTTCGACGAAAAACAACAATTTAAAAAAAAAAGTTGAAAATTTTAACTCAAAAAGATTTGTTTTATATCAGAAATGAAATAAATAGATTTTCAGTTACTAAAATTAATTTCGAAACAAAACACAGAATGAATTTTTAACGAAATAGTTGAATTAAAAAAAAATAATAATAATTTTGAAAAAATTACAGTTTATTTCAAGCAGAAGTGATGAATTTTCCACAACATAGATGAATCTTCATTCAATTGAATTTTCATTCAATTTTAAACTGACTCCAATTATTCCTAATTTTCTGAAAAGTCTTTAAAAATAAAAAAACATTCCTTAAAATCTTCCACATTTTTAAAAAATTTTCTTTGAAAATTAATTTTTTAAAATAGCAAACCATTTATAACTTTCCCAGGAATCTGACGGAAAAATTTTTGTTTCTGTAAAACTTTTCAAAATTACATTATTTATTAAATTTGTTAGCATATTTTCAAATTTCTAATTATTTTTAATTTTTTAAAGACTTCTAAGCCTTCCAAATATCTTGTACAATTATTTCAATTCTTCCTGAATTTCACAAACATTTTCACAAGAATTTCTAAGACTCCTAATTATCCTTTTCAATGACGGTATTCTTCCTGATACAGTTTTCGAAAAACTCTGCATAATTGGGAAAATTGCCTTAAAATCTTTCAAAACTTTTTTGATAATGTTGGAAATCTTTTGAAATGTTTTGAAATATTCTCTTAAAATTAATTTTTCAAAATAGAAATTAATTTAAAAATTTGCAGAAATTCACTGATCCTCGCCCTCTCCCCCTGTTACCAACCATAGTTTTTGGCTTGACGCCTTCCTCTTCAGAACAGAAATCCTCTTCTTAAAAAGAACCAGTGAAATTGTCACTAGTTCAATCAGTATTTTGAATTATCACTGGTGAACTAGTGATTTTCCGATTTTTACTAATTAAGCCAGTAAGTGACTTAACTAAAACAGCATTACTGAATACACCAGTGACGCCAAATGATAGATTCAACGAGTGATATAGCGCTCCACACGGCCAAGACATGAACCTCTTATCGTCTGGTACGCGCATTTCGCCGGCCGGATCTTCGCATTAATCGAGTGAAAACGCATTTTATTGTGTACTAGTGTTTGTGTTAAAAATATTTTGGGCCTGGTTGCAATAAACAGGAGATATAATATATTTCACTTAAAAATTGGAGGACTTCTGGCCACTTGGGTATGGCTTTGAGCGACGCCACACGTTGACGTAATGACGGTCCTGCCAACAGCCAGGCGAAATATACTATATCCTATTATATTGCAGTCAGACCCTCATTTATTGTTGTAAGTATAAAGTGCGGCATCTAAAAGATAATTTTGCAAAGTTCAACACAAAAGTGATGAAGGATAAGTATCACACCTAACCAGCTGACGGGTGACAATGCCTACAAGCAGATGGGTACTGGTACTGAGTACACATAGAAAAATGGATGGTCAAAGTTAGAGGGTCAAAATTTAGATAGCCAGTCCGTTCTTTTAGATGGTCTAAAAAACCATCATGAATTTTGTTGGCATAGTCGGAGAGGCTCTCTTTTTATGACCAGTCTGACTGTTATAAGAAATCCAGACTCACTGTCAGGGATGAGCAAGGTATCCTTTCAGGATGGTCAATACAATTATCTTGTTTTCACTCATTTGGAACGTCTACGGAAGGGCAAATGACCATCGCGGAGGGCCGACTTGATTAGTTACCGTTGGCGTGCTTATTTAAAATGATTGAATGTCTAAGTCAAATGTTCACAACAAATAATAAATGCAGAGTGGATAAGAATGTAAGAATAATTGTACATTAATATTTAGGATAAAAAAGATATTCCTTTCTTTAAAATTAAAATCGATCATTTATTTTTAAGGAGAAAATCTAATAGATAATAAAATTCTACTTTATAAGTCTTCCTTGTGACCAAAGAATTATTTTTAATAACTTTACTTTCATTATTTTCTGTACACAATTGCTTTTCACATTTAATCATTTCAAATAAGCGCGCCAACCTTATAACCAATCCGGTTGCCGACGCGATGCATGCAGTGAGAGTTAGGATTGGAAGCACCGTGGTCTAGACTCTAGAACTCTAGAGTCTAGAGCATTTTCGGAGTGATTGAATGTCATTGAGCCGTTCAGCGTCACATTTGCTGTATATTGAACTTAAACTTGTTTTTACATAATTTTAAACTGCTTTTCAATATTTCGAACATTCGTGGAGAGTGAAGTGCATAAGAATTTTCAACGTCAAATTTTATGCTTTCAAGGGATTTAGGATAAAGGCGTAACTTGACGTTCAGCTATCAATTTGTTGTCAACGTGTCGTTTCTAATTGAAAACGTGCAACAAATTTCAGCATTCATTGATGATCCAAAAAGTAACGAGAAATGGGATATTGGTTTCTGAATTCACTTCAATGTTTGAAATCTTACAATTCAGTGTAACACCGTGCTGCGTCCTTAGCCTCTCATGCTTAATTTTATAATTTCCAGTCTCTTATAAGAGAGAGAGTGGAATAAGTAGGAAAAAGACAACAAATATAGAAAATGTAGGATAATCAAATCGACCCTCTAAGATGGCCAGGTCGCCTGTCCGAGGAGATCAAGTCGATCAATATGATATGACCAAATGGACACTTTATGATGAGCGATCCGATCCTTTATAATGATCAGACCACCTTCTGTGATGATCGGTTCGACTCTCTATGACGCTTGAGTCGACCGTTCGAGATGACACCAACTTGACACTCTCAGATGATCGATTTAAACCTCTTGTTTCAATCATCTAGAGATAGTCGCTTTAGCCATCTTCAAGAGATGTCCTATAGTTGGTCCTGCAATATAGTCTGTCTGAACATCTAGATGGCCCAACTCACCTTCCATTTTCTCCGTGTATATTTTTTTCAATTTTTTGTTTTTTGTTTTGTTTATCCCATTTTGGACAGGGCACCTGGACTACGAAACGAGTGGATTCAGAGCACTTGACTTCAGAACATTGTCCCCCCCACCATCGACGCACAGCTCTTCCATGGTTTATTCCAATCGTTCCAATTACAGAATACTTAGTTCGTTCAAAATACATTCATGGCAATATAACAAAGCCCGAAAAACGTAAGAAATGTTTATTAAACCGATTTTATATGTTTTAAGTCGTTTTAATACAACCAAGAATAGTTCCTCTTCTAAAAATTCCTTAATTAATAGTAATCAAATCGTGATACATATAAGTATAATTAAATATTTTTCCTCAAGATTGCACTAAACGCACGCAGGATTCACCTCCCTGGACGTTTACAATATTAAGAATAGACTATTTTAAAATGCATTTTGAAACGAAATTTCTTAAAATTCTTTGGATTTTTAAAAAATAACTTAAAACCTTCAGAATCGTTTAAAATCTATCGAATTCCGTTATATTTATTAAAATAACACTTGATTGATTACTTAAATAGTGTAGATGTTCCAATTAAAGAATTCAGGTCGTTTTGGTGCCGAAATTAATTAATCTACAGGCTTTTGACTTACTTCAGAGACCAAAAATAGTATCAATAATATTTTTGATTAAAATTTTTATGATTTCGTTCAAAATTAAATTATTTTCTTGAAAATTCAACAATTTTGTTAAAAAGTCATACTTCTTTGTTGAAAATTCAACTGTTTTGTTTGAAATTCGTCTTTTTGACTTGAAAATTCAACAAACGGCATAGCAGGATAAGCATGTATGTGCTGCCCCCGCTCGGATCTGATTGAGATTTTTACAGTAAGTTGGCACTGATGTAAGACTAAATTTCCCAGAATATTATATTTGAGAAGTAATTTTTATGGGAGTTATGGGAATTAGAAGAAAAATAAAAAAAGTAGTTTTTCTCAAGAACGGCTAAACAGATTTCAATGGGCAAAAAATATGTTATGATGCTCAATGAGATAATGTTGTAGACAAATTTCGTATTTTTGTTGTTGTTGAAAAATACGGGTCAAAAAAAGTTTTCGACATTTTTTTGAATTTTTTTTTCATGCAATGCATTTGAGGCACTATCACCATCTTTCGTCTAAAACATTTTTAAATACCGAAGAATAACATATCCAAATCTCAAAACGTTCGGAGGGGTAGTACATAGTTTAATATAAGAAAGATCTTGGGCGCGTAACGTACGGTCTCCGACACGCTGTACATGTACCTCGCTCCGTATGCAACAGCATCTTTAGACACATTGTGCGACTAACTTCCCATTACTGTCAAATCGGGGTGCTTTTTTAATGTGAGTCTCCTCGCCTCTCACAGATCGTGGCGCATTTTTATGTGAGTCCCCTTGCCCCTCACAAATTGGGGTGCTTTTTTAATGTGAGTCCCCTCGTCTCTCACAAATCGGGGTGCTTTTTTGATGTGAGTCCCCTCGCCCCTCACAAATCGGGGTGCTTTTTAATGCGAGGCCCCTTGCCTCTCACAAATCGGGGTCCTTTTTTAATGTGAGTCCCCGCGCCTCTCACAAAGCGGGGTGCTTTTTAATGCGAGGCCCCGCGCCTCTCACAAAGCGGGGTGCTTTTTCAATGTGAGTCCCCGCGCTTCTCACAAATCGGGGTGCCTTTTTAATGTGAGTCCTCTCACCTCTCACAAATCGGGGCAATCTTTTGATTTGAGTCCTCTTGCCCCTCACAAATCGGGGTGCTTTTTTGATGTAAGTCCCCTTGCCCCTCACAAATTGGGGCGCTTCTTTAATGTGAGTTCCCTCGCCTCTCACAAATCGGGGTGCTTTTTTGAAGTGAGTCCCCTTGCCCCTCACAAATCGGGGTGTTTTTTCAAGTGAGTCCCCTTGCCCCTCACAAATCGGGGTGTTTTTTAATGCGAGGCCCCTTGCCTCTCACAAATCGGGGTCCTCTTTTAATGTGAGTACCCGCGCCTCTCACAAATCGGGGTGCTTTTTTAATGTGAGTCCCCTCACCTCTCAAAAATCGGGGCGCTCTTTTGATTTGAGTCCCCTTGCTCCTCACAAATCGGGGTGATTTTTTAATGTGAGGTCCCTAGCCTTTCACAAATCGGAGTGCTTTTTTTATATGAGTCCCCTTTCCTCTCACAAATTGGGGTGCTTTTTTCATGTGAGTCCCCTTGCTCATCACAAATCGGGATGCTTTTTTAATGCGAGGCCCCTTGCCTTTCACAAATCGGGGTGCTTTTTAAATGTAAGTCCCCTCGCCTCTCACAAATCGGGGTGCTTTTTTTATGTGAGTCCCTTACCTCTCACAAATCGGGGTCCTTTTTAAATGTGAGTCCCCTCGCCTCTCACAAATCGGGACGCTTTATGAGAGGCGAGGGGAGTCACATAAAAAAATCACCCGGATTTGTGAGAGGCGAGGGGCCTCACATTAAAAAAGCTCCCTGATTTGTGAGGGGCAAGGGGACTCACATTAAAAAAGCCCCTCGATTTGTGAGAGGCAAGGGGACTTACATTAAAAAAGTACCCCGATTTGTGAGAGGCGAATGGCCTCACATTAAAAAAGCACCCCGATTTGTGGGGAGCGAGAAGACTCACATCAAAAAAGCGCCCTTTGAAAAGGGGTCTGAAATCGTACTGCAACTTGTGACAATTCGTGACTTGTGCAAGTTATGCGATTCTGTAGAAAATGAATAATTAATGCCCATGTACTGAATGAACCCCCTTCTTCGAATTTAAAAAATTAAAACAAAATTTGACTAATTATTCAAGTATTTCGAGTCGCACAATGTGTCTAAAGATGCTGTTGCGTACGAAGCGAGGCACTCGTACAGCGCGTCGGAGACCGTACTCGTACGTGACGCGCCCAAGATCTTTCTTATATTAAAATATGTACTACCCCTCCGATCGTTTTCAGATTTGGATATGTTATTCGACAGTGTTGAAAGATTTTTCAGAGGAAAGATGGTGATAGTTCCTCAAATGCATCCCATTGAAAAAAATTCGAAAAAATTTTGAAAATTTTTTTGACCCGTATTTTTAGAAAAAAATTTGAAAGTTTTCTACAACATTATCTCATTGAGCCTCATAACATATTTTTTGTCCATTAAAATCGGTTCAGCCGTTCTTGAGAAAAACTAATTTTTAATTTTTCTTCTAACACCCATAACTCCCATAAAAATTATTTTTCAAATATAATATTTTGGGAAATTTAGTCTTACATCAGTGCCAACTTACTGTAAAAATCTCAACCACATCCGAGCGGGGACAGCACATACATGCTGTTGTTGACAATACGTTTTTGTTGGATAAATAATCCAGCTGTTTTTAATTTCTAATTACAATAATTTTTTTTTGTTCGTTGAAATATCATCTATTACATTTATTGTTGAAAATTCACGTTTTTAGTTTAAAAATTAAGGTCCTTGGTTAAAATTTGAACTATATTTATTAAAAGCTCAGCTTTTTGGTTGATTCATAATTTTAGTCCAAAATTCGTTTGCTTGTTTTGTTAAAAATTAATTTTTTTTATCTAAAAATGTAAATATTGTTTGAAAACTCAAATGATTTGTTGAAAATTACACTGTTTTGTGGAAAATTCGTACTTTGGGTTCTAAAATTCAACCATTCAGTAGAAATTTTATATTTGGTTAAAAATTTTTATATTTTTTAAAAATTCTTTTTTTTTGTACAAAATCAATTTTTGCATTCCAAATGCAACTGTTTATTTTACAATAACAAAAACAAACTATTTGCCTATGCATAACGATAAATTTTCGAATATTGAGAGTTCTTAAAAATTTTCAAACGAAATCTCTTAAAATTCTTTGGATTTTCTAAATATAACTTCAAACTATATATAATAACATTTTACTCCTTAAAAATACAACCAAGAATAGTAATAGGTTTTAGACTGTCATCTTTTCCATCACACTGCTGTTTGTCATCATGGACTTCACTCGTGTGCCTGTTAAGAAACTTCTGATCATGACAAATTTTGTCGCACCTGAAATAAAATAAAGTTATTGTCATCCAGATTTTTTTCCAAATTCTGGAAAACTCATGAAATACTTTTAAACATTCTCTTGTATTTGATTTTTCAGAATAAATTTTTTTTCAATTTTCCTGGGAACCTTATTAAATTTTTGTATTCTTTTGGTATTTTGGAAAACTTTTGAAATCCTTTTTAATATTCTCTTATAATTGCTTTTTCAGAATAAAAATCTTTTTTAATTTTCCTGTGAACCTAATTGCATTGTTATATTCTTTTTAAACCCTTTTAAATGCTTAGAAATTTTCTAAATTTGTTTCAAAAATTACAAAAATCTACATTTTTAGAAATCTTTCCAAGTTTACAATTGTTTTTGAATCTATTCGACTTCTAAATATCTTTAAAAATTACTCGATTTTTTAAATGAATTTATTATTGTTTAATTCGTATTTATTAATCGAAATTTGCTTTTGCATCCAGGAATCTTAAGAAAAAATTTTATAACATTAAAACCTTTCAAAAGCCTCAAAAATCTTTAAATTTTCATTTCCAACTCGTAAAAAAATTTATGTTTTATTTAAAAACTTTTGAAATCTTTTCAACTTTCAAATTAAGTTTAAATCTTTCAAAAATTTCTAAATAACTCAATTTACATGGATTTTTTCTGAATGAATAATTGCTTAACTCTTATTTGTACATCGAAATTCAACAATTGCACTTACAAATAAAAAAGAAAGAAAAGAAAAATTAAAATTAACATTGTAGCGTTCAAAGTTTAAGATTAGGTCTCTCAAACTTTAGAGATTCAAGGCTTTTTGTTTAAAAATGAAATTGTTTATTTTTTAGTGTTTCATTTATAATTACTAATTTCAAGTAAAAAGTCAAATACATATATGTACATATAATATAACTATAATTATAATTGAAACGGCCACCCTGGTCACTGTTATTTCAAGGGATTTAAAGGAATTTGATAGATTTCAAACGATTGTAAAGGTTTTGAATCATTTAAAAAAAATCCATAGATTTTTAGGAGAAGTTCGTTTCAAAATTTTTCAGAACTCTTAATATTCGAAAATTTGTCATTATGCATTTTAAAATAGTTTGTTTTTCATATTGTAAAATAAGAATTCAGGGACGATTTAATTACTTCTAATTAAGGAATTCTTAGAACAGAAAATATTCTTGATTGTATGGGAACGTCTTCAAGTATATAAAAATGGTTTATTAAAATTTGTTAAAAATTTTCACTCGGGCTTTGTTTATGTATCGCCAATGATGCATTTTTAGCGACCTTAGCATATCCAATTAAAACAATAAAATCAAATACTTGACCTCAAAAATGTACGAAGATAAGAAATTTTCGATTTAAAGTTGACGAATCAGCAACGTCAATTAATTTCAGAATTAATAAATGTTTACTTATAAGAAACAGGACAAATTTAGTTCTTCTTGAGTGCTATGTACAGTTTTTTCATGCCGATTTAAGCTTGACTTTGATGAAAATGATCTCTCACAGATAGAACAAGAAAAAGGTTTCGAATTCGAAGAATCCACTTTAAGTCGCTCCCGCAAATGTCGATTCAAATTCTTTTGGTGATTGAATTTCTCTCCACAAACATCACAAACCTGTTGTCGTTCCATATTTATATGGGGCATGTAGCAGTTAGTACTCTTCTATTATTATATGTGTTAAATTTTCCTGGGAATAACTTTTAATTGCACTGCTACATATTTTTGATAAGCCATAAGTTTCGCAGACATTTGCCAATACCCCTGTTGGGTAGCTACGACAGCACCACATATTTGGCACTATTGGGAAGAAATTTGAATTTCATATCAACATTAACAAGAAATCTTATAGTGAATAATTAATCTTAGACCTTAGCTTAATATTTTTGATTAAAACGGTTTGATATTTACTGCTCTTCTTTTATTAACATTGCTCAAATAAGTTTGAGATACCCAATAGTTCACGTGCCAGGTGGCGCTATTGTCAAGGTTAAAGAGGTACCCTACAGGCGTCTTCTAGAATTGTACAAATATTTCTTTCACAAATGAATAAGCGCCTCGAAGCTATCGATTTTCTATCAGAAGAAAAAAGATATACTTAATCTTCATGTCTTTTATTATTCAATAATTATTATTTGGAAGGTTCGAATTTTGTACTCAAAAAATAGTTATTTATTTTTTTAATTCATTAATCAAATTTAAAAAAAAAGTTTTTTTTAGCAGTTCAAATGCTAAAATAAAAAGGAATTCAAAATTAAAATGCTAAACATTATTTTCTCTAATACACAATATTGGAGAACTTCGGTATTATTCTCATTTTTTTTAAATACAAAGAATTTAAAAATATTTCGTCTCAAAATTTTTTAGAACGTATTACAATTTGTATTATAAAATGAAAATCCAGGGACGTGAATATGCGGTTTGCGCGCGTGCGTTTAGTGCCATCTTGGGCAGAAGTATTTAATTATAATTCTAAGTGTCACGATTAACTGGCTATGAATTAAGGAATTTTTAGAAGAGGAAATATTCTTGATTGTATAATTGATTTATTAAACATTTTTAAAATGTTTTTCGGGCTTTTTATATTGCCATGAATGTATTTTGAACGACCTAAGTATCCTGGAATTGGAACGATTGGAATGAATCATGGAATAGCTGCGCCTCGACGATTTGCTCATATGCGACTCACCTCCTGGAATCGACTGTTCTCTTGTTTCTCGGTAGGAAAAACCTCTCACCTCCCTCTTTATAAGCTTGACTGCGACGGTTTGCTACCTTACTGACCCACTCGCTTCTTCCAACGCTCAATACTCCTAACCACCAGATGTCACTTTTTATTATAATTATTATTGTTCTTTTACTGTAAACGTAACCTCGAAAATAAAAATGTTCACATTTTACAAATCTTTCCTTGACTTTTCATCACTTTTCTACGTATGGTTTTTACTCTCACCTGATCTCCTTTCTTTCTGCAACACACTAGCCCACTTACACCACACTTTACTACCGCAGTTGACTTTTTTGCTCGAAAAATGACTTTTCTCTTGACACTTATGAATTCATGACGCATGCTCTACTAAGGCCAGACCATTCGGTGACCTAATTTGGTTCAGGATTGCGCATCTTTTGGTGCCATCTAATTTAAAAATTCACAACTACGTTTTTCAGGTTGGATAGTGCAAATACAAGATGTCTGGACGCTGAGGGTCTAGCAATAGTACCAAGTGCATGAGATGAAACTTTATTTTATTAATAACTCGGAAAAAACTAATTTTTCACCATAAGTGTATCAGGATGAAATTTTTTATGTTTGAGACGCTATTTAATTCACTAATAAAATCAATAATTTTCTTTTGTAACGAGTTAACGAAATAAAATTAGCCCCAAGAAATTAGTATTGCTTGATCCTCGGAATGCGGACATCTCGCCAGATGACGTCACAACCTTATAGAACAATTTCGAAGTGAAATCTTCAAGACCTGAAGTATTTTTACTTTCTCGGTCAAAATTTTACAATTATTATAATTATTATTATATAGTCAAAAACGACAGAAAATATATAATCGAATATTTTGCTCACGTGGTATGTATTTTCCAGTTTTTGATGATATAATAATAATGATTAAATTTTTCGTTCCAACTATTGACAATATTGATTAACAAGTAGTACATGTAATTGTAATAATCAATTTTTTTAAACAAAACATCAGTGATCTTTGAAAAAGAAATTAATCTATAAATAACATTTTGTATCATTTTTATTACAATTTGTCTAAAAAATGTCCCAACTGGCACATTTTCTCGTGATAGAATATATTTTTTCTTTACGTATTTATGGAACTAGCGTCAATGTGATAACTAACAAACAAAATTTATTAACAATTAAAACGTAAGATTGTTACAAGGAATTCTATAAACAATATCTCGTATATGCCATTTTCACATGAAAAGAAAGCTTTTTGTAAGACAATTTTTCATTTTAGCATCTATTTAGAACAATAGTATTAAAAATTACGAAAATAGTTATGCATACATTAATTTCCTTTTTTAGATGTTACTATAAACCTTTTTTTGGATATTTAAAGTGAAAAGACGATTTTTATTATATGTAGAAATTTTATAGAATTGTTTATAAAAATGATAAATTGGCGGATGTCTCGGCAGAATCATATAAGTGCCAAGGAAAATAATTTTCAGGAAATCAAAAAACTTTTGCAAGATAGGACACTTGAAAGTGAAAAACTACAATTTTTGCAATTTTTGGAAACTTTAAAAAAAATTATTTTCACATAAAATCATTAGAAATTTAATAGCTTGCAGACTAATATATGATTTTCCAGAAAAAATTACTTGAATTTTTTTTGAATAATTCTCATGCAATAGCTCTTTATTTACCCTCCCCACAATCCTTTTGTACTATGCCCGAAAAATGAAAAAAAAAAAATACCAGTTTTTTTTTGTAAAATTCATGCCAAAAACGGTATTTTTTTTAATTTTTGCAACATTAATTATTTTAATTCCACAAATGACAAGTTATCAATTATTTTTCAAACAATTTTCAATTAAAAACAAATTATTATGTGTTTATATATTTTTTTTCAATAAATCGTCGAAAATTATTATTTTCCTGAATTAAATACACAATTAACGAATGTTAAGAGTAATTTTGCTTAACCCATTTTATCCTGTGAATCGTGAAAAGTTATTATTTTCTGGAATTATTAGTGAAGTTAAATAAATTTACAATTATTTAAATAAATAATATCACTTGCTCCTTTTCATCAGAAAGATGGAGAAAATTCTAGTTTTTTCGAATCTCTTACACTATATCGCTTGTGAATCAGTATTTTCTTATCCCAACGAAATTGATCTAAGAAAAAGTATGCATAACTTAACCAAAGAGAATTTTTCAAAAAATTAATGTTATTTAAAAATAAGGGCATAATTTCTGAGAAAGAAAATACTGAATGATGAAAACAGTAGAATTTTCTCCACCTTTCCTGTGAAACGGCTCAAGTGAATGATTATTATTTGTTTAAATAATTTACGAAAAACATATCGTTGCTATTCTTCATTACTATGTCATTAATTCCAGAAAATAGTATATTTTAAAGATTTACATAGGAAAAAATTGTTTCGACAAATGAAAATTGTTGAAATAATTGCAAAATATGATCAAAGAATATACATTACTCCTAAAAATTATTTAAAAGAGTCTTTTGAAGCATGTACTATCCCGTCTGTATCATACATTATTCACCTTTGCTGTTTCTCATGCTGACAAACTGTGTACTTTTACTTCCCTTCATCTCTCTAAATATTAGTTTCATGGTTCCTTCAAAGCCGTTTTGTATTTTCTTCTGCTTGACTAGTCATTTAACTTTCCTCTTTTTGTGTTTGTAATCATTTTCAAGTCTGTTTCTCTCCTCATCGCTAATTTTTTATAATTATTTCTTCTCAATTATCAATTCGTAAATGTTGATGCAACGTTCAAACACAAGTTTTATGTTACCGGCAGTTACCGATGTCTTGATAATTAAATGATTCTGTTCTATGCTAAATGGTGTCATTGACAGACATGAAATGAATCATTTCATGTCTGTCAAAATTGTAAGTATTTTGAAATATGTGTTTTTCATCAAAAATATTTATTATTGCTAAAATAAACAATTTTGAAATTATTTGAGCTTAAAAATATTTCTTTTATGTATCAAAAAAATCTTTTAAAAACTCATCGGTCATGTTTTAGAATCTACACTAGTGTTCCAATTTCCATAAAAATTATTATTCTAAATTTCTCGCGGTCCTTTAATCCGAATTTGATAACAGCATTTCAAACTCAAGCTGGCTAATCCAATATGGCGAATTAAATATTTGAAAATGGTTTTAATTTTATGAAAATTGGCATCCTAAGGTTTTTGGGTTCACTCAATTCAAATATACTAATAGAATTTTCAGTTTAAAGTGGCTGATTCAGGTGAATTAGGAATCTAAAAAATATACATTCAAACGGTTTAATATTGAAATTGATTATATTTTAAAGATTTATAAATAAAAATTCTTAAATTTTGTAATGAGTCAAGAGTTTTCAATTCTATATCTTCCAACTTAAAGAAATTTCAAATGTGAATAATCAAAATTACAGAATTTTTAATTGCTAAATTTAAAACTTGTATAATTTGTAATTATAAATTTTCGAAATTAAAAAATCTTTAATTTTAAAGATTTATAATTCACAGTTCTACACTTTTGAAGCGGTACAATTGAAAATTCTTGAATTTCAAAAATTTACAATTAAGGAATCATTAATGCGGAATGTTGATAGTTTAAAATGATGTGAGTTTAAAAGTTTTTTTTGAATATGTAGTTCAATTTTGAAGAATTGAAATTATTTAATTTGCAATATTGCCAGTTTTGATGACATTTCAATGTTCCAATTGTATCATAGAATTTTAAGAATATATTTTTGAAAATTAAAAATAGTTTAATTTTGAAGATTTAGAATTGAGAAATATTTAATTTACAATTCAAAGAATACTATTTTAAAAATATTTTGAATTCACTAGAATTTCTTTAAATTCGTTGAATTCTATCTGATATTTTTTAATATTCTTAATTTCTCGAAATGTTTCTAAACGATTCTAAATTCTTTTAACTTCGTTGAACTCTTCTAAATTACTTGGAATTCCTTGAATTCTTTTGAAATTTCTTGACCTCGTCTAAATTTGTTGAATGCATCTAAATTCCCAGAATTCTTATAATTATTTCAAAGCTTTTAAAATTCCCTGAATTATGTGGAGTTATTGCCAAAGATTTCGGAGAAACCAAGGAATTCGCGTAATTCACGGAATTCAAAGAATTCACAAAATTGAAAGAATTCACATAATTCGAAGAAATCGCGGAATTCACACAATACAAGGAATTCAAGGATTCGCGGAATTCACAGAATTCGTGAAATACAAAGAATTCAAGAAATTTACGGAATTCAAGGAATGTAAGGAATTCATGGAATTCAAGGAATTTACAGAATTAAAGAAATTTACCGTATTTGAGGAATTCACGGAACTCATTGAATTCATGGAATTCAAGCAATTGAGAAAAATTAAGTAACTCAGAAATTTAAGAAAATTAAGGGAATTCAGAAAATTAAGGGAATTCAGAAAATTTAAGGAATTCAGAGAATTAAAGGAATTCTCTGAATTGAAGGAATTCTGAGAATTGAAGGAATTCTGTGAATTAAAGGAATTCTGTGAATTGAAAGAATTCTGTGAATTGAGGGAATTCTGTGAATCCAAAGAATTCTGTGAATTAGAGGGGTTCTGTGAATTGAAGGAATTCTGTAAATTGAAGGAATTCTGTGAATTAAAGGAATTCTGTTAATTCAACGAATTCTGTGAATTGAAGGAATTCTGTGAATTGAAGGAATTCTGTGAATCAAAGAAATGCTATAAATTCAAGGAATTATCTGAATTTCGGGAATTTAGAAGATTTCAGGGAATTCAGAGCCTTCAGAGGAATTGACATAATTTAGAGAAAAAAAATTAAAAATGCTTGAATTTGGAACATTGAACATTGAAATTCATTCACTTTTATAGATTTGAAATTTACTTGCGATTGTATGACGTGAAATGACAAACAAAAATAAAAAAGTGACTTTACTTGTTCAAAGGATCAAATTAAAAAGTCTTTTGGAGGGATTATTCATTATCACACCAGTTAAACATGTGTTAATTTACAATTAAAATATTTACCCGAAAAATGTCTAACTTACTGCAAGGGTTTCTTCCCCGGGCTACGAAATCCTAAAAATAAGAAATTTAGAAAATTTAAAAATAAAATAATAATCCTTTTTAATTAATTTTTTTCTGAAAAAAGATCTTCTCTTTTCACTCCGCTGGGATTCAAACCACATAACTTTTGATTACCCAGCGGAGTGAAAGAAGATCTTTGTTTCAGCAAAAAATTAATTAAAAATGATTTTCAAATCGTAACTCCATCCAGTCTAGAAAATACGTTGAAAAATTTCTGTTATTCTCTAATGATAATACAGATTCCTTTAAAAATTGGATTTGTACCATCTAGCATAATAATGCGTATATTTTCTGAAATAAAGTTTCTTCTCTCGATATCTCTAGTAGCTTAATGAGAAAAGCACCTGGCCGGAAATCAGAAGTTCTGTGGTTCGAATCCCAGCGGAGTGAAAGAAGAAGATCTTTTTTTCAGAAAAAAAAAAATGATTTAAAAATGATTTTTAATTCGTAACTCCATCTAGTCTGAAAAATAGGTTGAAAAATTTCTGTTATTCTCTAATGATAATACAGATTTCTTTGAAAATTTGATTGGCACCATCTAGCATAATAATGCGTATATTTTCTGAAATAAAGCTTATTCTCTCGATCTCTCTAGTAGCTTAAGGGGAAAAGCACCTGGCCGGAAATCAGAAGTTCTGTGGTTCGAATCCCAGCGGAGTGAAAGGAGAAGATCTTGTTTTAACACAAAATTTGATTGAAAATGATTTTCAATTCGAAACTCCATCTAGTCTGAAAAATACGTTGACAAATTTCTGTTATTCTCTAATGATAATACAGATTTCTTTAAAAATTTGATTGGCACCATCTAGCATAATAATGCGTATATTTTCTGAAATAAAGTTTCTTCCTTTGATCTCTCTAGTAGCTTAATCGGAAAAGCACCTGGCCGGAAATGAGAAGTTCTTTGGTTCGAATCCCAGCGGAGTGAAAAGAGTAGAACTTTTTTTCAGGAATAAATGTATTAAAAATGATTTTTAATTCGTAAGTCTATCAAGTCTTAGAGAGACGTTAACAATTTTCTGTTATTCTCTAATGATAATACAGATTCCTTTAATAAATTAATAAATATTCGCAAAGATATTATACTGGTGAGGAAAAGTAACGTTCGCTGTGAAAATTTTTTGAAATTGAAAAGACCCTTCTTGTCTTCGCTAATTTTGAAAACTTTTAAGGGACTGATGGTGCTCTAAAAGATAATGTACTGGACGGGGCGACAGATCCTATCAAGAAAAAAAAAAGATCAAGCGGAATTACTCTCGTTGAAACGTTCGTTAAGCCTCGATACTTTAATTAAATCGAGAGCCCCGGAGTTACGCTTCCTTCCTCTAAAATTCCCAGCTGGCTTATCCAGGCTGCTTTACTCAGAGCTTAATTGAAGAATAAGAAGAGCCTGTGCCAGCTTTCGAAGCTCGGCGAAATCGCAAGCCTCACACGCAACAGACATTTTCTTTATTCACGTCAACTCTTAATTAAAAATTCACTATTTTTGTTTATTTGCTCATGTTGGGATAGTGAAGGAAGAAATTTATTGGTAGCCAAAAAAACAATGTAAAATGTACAATGGGTACTATTGTTACAGAAACTACTATCTTTTGTGAAAAAAGCATAGAAAATTATAAACTTTGGTAGATTCTCTCTCCAGACAAAACATGATATTCAACAAAATTCTATAGATTTAGGGAATATTCAATCAAAATCTAACAAAGAGTAGAACTTAAATAAAATTTTATAAGCACATTTGATGACAGGAAGGGGGAAATGTAAACGAGGAGATGGAAATAATGATAGAAGAAATAAAAAGAGTATTAAAGTGCACAAGTAAAAAAGAAATTAGTGAAGGAGGGAATAGAAGTGGATGGTGTAAGGAAAGTAAAGAGAAGAAGAAAGTAGTAAGAAAGGAATTAAGAAAATGAAGACAAGGAAAAGTAGTGGACAAGAATATAGGATAAAAAATTAGCCTAATGAGGTATGTGATCAACAACAAAGAGGAGAAGAATGAAAGGTTTGAAGAAGAGGCGGAGAAGGCTAGGACGGAAGAAGAGGCTTGGAAGGTTGCCAATAGAGATAGAAAAAGTAGGGAAAGAGTAAACTAGGATATTGAGAAGTTAGAATGGACAAAATATTTTATGGATTCGCTAGGAGAAGTAGAGCGAAAAGTTAGAAAAAGACGAAAATATGATCGGGAATGAAATGAGGAAGAGGAGATGAAAAGAGGAGAAATAGTCAAAATGTTAGAAATAATAAAAGGTGGAAAGAATATTTAGGAAAGGAATGGAATGGATGGGAATAGATTGTTTCTGGTTGATGAGAGCCTAAGAAGAAGACTTGGAAGAAGAAATAAAAGGAAAAGGATGGGCCTAATTACAGAATTAGAGAAATGCTTAGATGGAAAAAAGTTGAATTTAAATGTAGAAATATGAAGATAAGGACGTTTAGAAAAGGACGGGTAAGAAAGAAAGGACTCTGATAAGGAAGGGAGTAAAGTTAGAGCAAGTAAAGGAGTTTAAATATTTGGGATATATATGAACAAAAATCATTAGATTTTAAGGGTCCATAGTTTTTGATCAATTTTAGGTTACGTTCGTGTTTTACATAAAAAATGGGAATTTTAAATGAAAAATCATTATAATTTAAACAAGATTTCGAAGCTTTTAACAATTTTGAATTATGTTAGTGTTTTTTGTCGGAAACTGGTATCATATATTTTTTTAAATTAGATTTTAAAGAAAGTTAACAACTTCCAACAGTTTGAGGTTATGTTAGTATTTTACACCAAAAATTTGTATTTTAAGACAAAAATCGTTATACTTTCAACAAGATTTGCAAATTTTGAACAGTTTTGATTTTTGAAATTAGATTTTAAAGAAGATTCATCAGTTTTTTAATAATTTTAGCTAATGTCAGCGCTCAACGCAAAAAATGGTATTTTAAAACACAATTCATTATACTTGTAACAAGACTCAGAACCTTTTTAAGTTGTTGATATTTGTTTGTGTTTTTTTTGTCGGAAATTAGTATTTTTGATTAAAAAAAATCAGATTTCAAAAAAGATTTACAATTTACACAAAAAATTGGCATTTTCAAGCAAAAAATCATAATCATATGAACAAGATTCAGAATATTTTAACAATTTTGTATTATGTTAGTGTCTATTGTCTGAAAAAAAAAGATTTCAAAGAAGATTCATCATTTTTAACAAGTTCAGGTTATTGTAGCGTTAAACACCATAAATTGGTATTTTAAAGCAAAAATCATTATAGTTCGAATGAGATTTTTAATTTTCAACAGTTTCAGTATATATTAATGCTTTCAAGAGAAAATCTGTTATCTGAAACAAAAATAATTATATTTCAAAGTACAATCAGAATTATCCAACAACTGAGCCTCTGCATTCAATAACGTCATCAGCGCTCGGATTTGCTCTCCCAATAGCCCGTGAGTTGCCGACACGAGGAAAAATTTCCGAAAATGACCAACTTCGGAAATTCATGCTAAAAAAATATGACAATATGCGGCACGACGAGCAGAACAACTTTTATCCAGAAATTTTTTTTACCAATTTGATAGTTTCTTTTACTAAAAATTAAGAATCGACAATTTTTATTGTATCCAGGGAAGTTGTTCAGACGGAAAACTTCCGATGGCAAAGTTGTTCTTTGATGCTTAAGGAAAACTTTGACCAAATTTGAGCCAAATTGCTGTCTTTGTTCAAAAGATACGATTGATTTTTGATTGCCGCGCGCGCACTCGACTCGAGTCGACCAGCGCTAGAAAATTGGGGTTCAAAATGATCCAGAGCCTATAATTTTTATCCGAATTCATGTTTCCTTTTCTTTTTTTTAAATTAAAGCTAATTAAATTCTAAAGAGGTGTGTCGGGGCCGATTTTTCAAAAAAGGCTCTGTTTATTTCTTATTCAAGTTGCAAAATGCCAGAAAACCATAATTTTTCATATTTGAGCTGCCTGTTCTGTATCATTCATTGATATTATCTTAAGAAGGTGAAAAACTGATAGATTTTCAATCGATTAACAAATCCTGATAACTTAGATGAAGTTTCGGCAATCCGTCCAATTGTTGTCAACAAATTTATGAACAGAATCGATTTTTGCTGTACATTAAAGCCTGGAAACTTCTTTCATCACATTTTTCCCCGCGAAATCGAGTGAAATCAATATTTCATCAAAATCAAACACTGAAATATCATTTGTTTGTTTGTTATAAACAAATTTCAGAAACAAATTGTCATCTTCTTGTCTTGCCTCAATCATCTCCCATCAACAAATCCTGCATTTGTGTATCCATGGGACGAGGGACACTCTCCTTAAGGGTCCCGAAGTTGTTTATGTAGCGATCAGTCATGATCAACAAATTGTGACACAAATCTTCATTGGTTTTACTTCGACTGATGGCGCTAGGATCATTGAAAATGTTCCATTGCCTATCGGCCAATTGACAGACGAGTCTCAAAAGGCGAATAAGAAGATTTTCAAGAGGGTAAAGGAATTCAATACGCGCAAAATCAGCCAGATTGAAACCAATGAAGATTTGTGTCACAATTTGTTGATCATGACTGATCCCTACATAAACAACTTCAGAACCCTTAAGGAGA
>JAABKJ010000779.1:0-32763 GCA_011634705.1 Andricus grossulariae
CTTTAAGGCCATGTGACGAGTGGGTCACGTGACCGGCTTCCTACCCTACCGACACTTTTTTTATTTGTAAACTTATTGTCACACGAATAGCCACATCGAGTTGAAAATTTCGGATGATCAATAAGAAGCACTAAGAAACGCGGCTCTGGTCCTAAATTTTTATAATTATGAAAAAGGTTTTTTTTTGTAAATAATTTTTTTTTGTCTTTTTCATAATTATAAAAATTAAGGACCAGAGCCGCGTTTCTTAGTGTCGGGAAGATAAGAAGCCGGTCACGTGACCCACTCGTCACATGTCCTTAAATGCAAAAGACAATTTTTTTATTCAAAATTAAAAAAAGTGTTTTCGAACCAGTTTTCCCAGCAAATATTCAAGGAAAAAAAAAGAATTTCATGAAGATTAAGAGATTTTGCGGACTTTTATGTCCTAGGGAGAGACATGAGAAGATAATCGCGATCCTAGGAGACCCCCTGGTAGGAAATGCAAGTTTCTCTCGCTTGACTTAGGTTCGCCTTAGGCGCTGGATAAGCCGCGAAGCTGACACTAACCCCGTTAACCGGCAACACCAGAGCTTCTGACTTTTTAAACCGTTGTTTATTTACCATCTAAGCAGCTTCGCGAACCCATATATTTTTAAAGAAGACCAAAAACCCTTTCGTCTCCATTCTCCCGTACTCTATAATTCTCAAAATCCCTTGACTTTCGATGACTTCTGACTCTTCCCTTCTTCCGTGGAATTTTCACAGTTTCTCTATATTTCCTTTATCCTCCCTTTGAATGCACAAAAATGCTTTCTGAATTTCTGATTTAAATTTTCAAACCAGATACCAAATTGAGGGGGGTGGGGGGTCGCGCCGAAAACTTCCGTTGCCCTGGCGAAAGTATTGGATAGGATTTCCTTCCGAACCAATCCGAATCTTTCCGGAACCTGTATCCGAACCAATCCGCAAAAATTTCTACATTTCGTTTGACCCAAATCGTTTAAAAATTAATCCGACTCAATCCGGTTGAATCCGAACTCAAAAACGAACCAATCTGAATAAATCCGAACCAAATTTTCAATCCAAATGAATCCGAATCAATCCGACTTTGGATTTATATAAACTGAATTTTCAATCCGAATGAATCCGAATGAATCCGAGTTCGGATTGAATTGGATTCATTCGGATTGAAAATTTGTTTAGTTCAATCCGAGTTCGGATTTATTCAGATTGATATTTTTTTCGGATTTATTCGGATTGGAAGTTCGGTTTGAACCGGATTGAGTCGGATTAATTTTTGACTGATTTGGATCGAACGTAATGTAGAAATTTTTTCGGATTGGTTCGAATTAACTGGGATTAATTCGGATACAGATTCCGGAATGATTCGGATGACTTCGGATTGGTTCGGAATGAATTCCTATCCGATACTTTCGCTGGGTGGTAACCCGCTTGGCGGGTGGGGGGGGAGTGTCAGTGGAATTAACGTTACGAACTTAGATAACATTTACTACGTTTCCTCACGATAAATTTGTTAAAAAATTTATTTTTTCCCCACTTTTCAAGAAACTTCTCTTTTTCCCCTTTTCCTCGTTATTTGCTCAAATGTAAACTTGAAAATAAACTTGTTTGTTAAAAATTCATATATTTGGCTGAAAATTCAAATATTTGGATAAGAATGAAACTATTTTTATAAAAATTTAACATTTTGGAAGAAAAATTAACTACTTTGTAGAAAAATAACTCTTTTGTTGAAAAATTCTATTTTTGGTTAGAAGATTTAACTCTTCTCTTTAAAATTTAACAACTTAATTGGAAATTAATGTATTTTTCCGAAAATTAGTCCTTTTGGAAAAACATTAATCTTCCTGGTGGATGAACCCATCTTTTTGAATAATAATTCAACTATTTTGTCAAACACTTGTTTTTTTCGTCTAATTCAACTAGTTGAAAATTCGTTTCTTGTTAGAAAATTCATCTCTTATGGTAGAAAAGTAATCTTTCTTGGTTGAAAAAAAAACTTTTTTGTTGAAAATTCAACTCATTGGGTGAAAAATGCAACTTTTTGGGTTGATAATTTAACTGTTCAGTAGATATTTCGCCTTTTTCTCTTCAAAATTCGTCAACTTTGTTGAAAATTATTGTATTTTGTTGAAAATTCTTTTTTTTTGTAGAACATTGATCTTCTCTGTGGGAAAATCGATCTTTTTGGTTAAAAATGTAACTATTTAGTTAGAAATTATTTTTTTTTATTGAAAAGTCAACTAAAAAAATTGAAAAAAATTGAAAATTTAACTCATTGGGTAAAAAATGCAACTTTTTGGGTTGAAAATTTAACTTTTTTGTAGATAATTCGCCTTTTTCTTTTCAAAATTCAACAAATTTGTTGAAAATTGATGTATTTTGTTGAAAATTCTTCTTTTTTTGTGTAGAATATTAATCTTCTCTGTGGGAAAATCAATCTTTTTGGTGAAAAATTTTACTATTTGGTTAAAAATTAATCTTTTTTTATTGAAAAAACAACTGCTTGGTTGAACTACTTTGTTACGAATTTTGATTAAAAATTTATTTCTCCACCTGAAAATTTAAATATTTCATTTTTGATCGAAAATTTATATTTTATCATTTGAAAATTCAACTTTTTGGTAAAAAATTAATATATTTTGATGGAAATTCATCCTTTGGGTTAAAAAATTGATCTTATTTGTTCAACATTCATCTTTTTGCTTAAGAATTCAACTATTCTGTTGAAAATCTGTTTTTGTTTTCGTTTAATTCAACTGGTTGTAAATTCGACTTTTGGTAGAAAACCATCTTCCTTGGTTTAAAATTAATGTTTTTGGTTGAAATTCAATTATTTTGTATAACATTTGTTTTTCTTTGTTTAATTCAACTGGTATTTTTAAATTGGTACACTGAAAAAAATGGTTTAGCTGTCTCAGATAGACGTTTAACTGGATTTTGTCTGCTAAGAAAATATAGTTGTGCTACCTAAATTTCTAGCTGTGTTGCCTAAATATCTAGCTGTTCTAGCTCAATTTTGCCATCTAGAAATTATCTAGATGAATTAGTTAGATGATTTCTATATGGCAGAAAAGATAAAAATATTTTAAACAAAGGGAAAAATGACTATTTTTACGATTTATTTGATTTTGACTTCTAAGTTCTATGTCTCAAAACATTATTTTATTTTATAGTATGATCAATTTGTATGGAACATTAAAAAAAATAGTGATGCTTATTTATTGTTATTTTGAATCAACGTTACTAAATCAATTTTTAACTTTAGTGAAATCTTTGTAAGTATGAAGTAACAAATTTTTACGCAAATCATAAATATTTAAAATAATTATTTTGGATTTTTATCACAAAATATCAATATAGCATCATGACCAGACAAAAAACTTGTGTGACAGATTTTGAAGTGATTTTTGAAATCCTTAACTCTACGCCAGATTTGTATCTTTTTCAGCTCACTTAAGTAGTAGTTAGTAATTTTTCATTTTAAGTTCTCAGTTTGAAACAGATTAGTAACAAGACATTTTGCTCACTTTTTTATTTATAATTTCCAAACGAAGTCGTCTAAAATTTTGAAACTTTATTAAATTCTGCTCTGATATGAGTACTTTACTCAGAAAATTTTAGAAAAAATGTATTATTCAAAAGAAAATTGGAAAATGATTGGGACATAAAGTAGTCCATTTTTTGGCAATCGCCCAATCATTAAAAGAACGTATTTTTATAAATTAATATTACTTTTAATGGAAGAATGTGCATTAAATTGACAAAACCGAAAATAAAAGAAACAAAAACATATTGGCTAACGTAGCAATTGTTGTCGTAGATTTGATGCTTTCACGATGATTCATTATGATAAATTTAAATTAAAAATTTGAAGCTTTTTCGGGTTTCAATTGTGTGCAAAACTACGAAACTTACCGACGTTTCGTGAACATTGCAGTATTTTAAATTTAAATTTATCAATTGTTGTATTAGGGACTAAAAAGAGTTTAATGCGAAATTAAGATACACATCTCCGATTCTAAATTCTATTCGCATTTAATAATCCGTTGAGTCATCCTTACTCACATCTAAACGCCCCTATTTTTGGGTGGTCCCGGAGGACTCTGCAAGGTACTTGTGGGTGTCTTCGCTCAAAATTACAACGTTAGATTCGAAATTCCCTAGATAGCAATACTCCTCGATCATTTCTGCTCGATCATCACTATCAAGGGACAAAAATTCACTAAAAGTGAAAATTAAAGATTGTATGTCCTTTTGAAAGATCAAGCTGCATTTCCCTGGCTGTGAAGCCCTCAATAGATTCGCAACGCCTTGGCCCCTCAGCTGCGACACGAGAATGCAGGAACGTATCACTGAAATGTTTTCTCACCTTCAAAATAATTTATTTTCAGCTCTAAAGGCATTTTTAATAAAGAAATATTGACCACGATTCTAATCTCCTATATTATTTATTATTATAATAATAAAATTGATTTTATAACGAATATCCACGAGAAAGTTAGCAAATTCCAGTCAGAATCACTTACCAGGATATTTAGATAAGTATTTATATTATTAGTAAAGATACTCACTAAAGATTCTTGGAATGTTTCTGCAGTTTTCCTTTCCCCTGGCCAAACTTCAAGCAAATGCGAGTACTTCTGATAGAGTTAGATGCAGCTGAGGGTGACCCGTGAATAGACCTCTGTTTTACCTGGGGTTTTCAAATTAAAAGGCATAGTGCAATAGGTTTTTCTTTGAGCAAATTATTTTATTATTATGTTTTAATTAAACAAATAATATTGATTAAAAACAATTCTTGTAATTATTTAAATCCAGGAATTTTATAATTCGAGAATTTTTTAGTGTTGGGAATTCGACAGTTTAGGATATTTTACAATTCGGCAATTTTCTGTCGCTAATTTTAATATTCGAAAATTATCAGCTTCGGTTATATTAATAACTGTCGGAAATTTAATGCTTCGGGAATTTCCAATTCGGGATTGTTATATTTTCGCAAATTTTATAATATCGGAAATTTTCGACTTCAAATTGAATAAATTGAATAAATTAATTTTAAATCTTCAAAATTGAATAATATTTCATTTTTAATTTCAATAATCGAAATTGAACTGTTCACAAAAACGTCAAAAATTACATAACTTGAAAAAAATTAACAATGTAATAATTTACAATTACATTTGTTCAAAATTCGAGAATTTTCCATTGCATCTCTTAAAATGTCAAAACTTTGCATTGCGAAAATTTCTTATTAAAAATTATGCATTATTATCTAAAGTTTTACAATTGAAAATTCTGTAAATTTGATATTTGAAATTTCTTCAATTCGATGTCGTCCATATAATACGTAACGCCCTTTTGGGCAACTTTTGGACACACCCTTCCCCCTTGTATTGTTACCGTAACAATGAAGAATGAACCTCCCCCCATCCTCCGTGTGACATAACTTTCAGTAATCTGATTTTTTCTCCATAAATAACATGTTTTCTATGTCTGCAAAAATTATTATATTTTTTATAAATCATACCTCACAAATAATAATTTTTTTTTTTTTTTTGGAATTTTTTCAAATATCAGCAAAGATATTACATTTTTTTTTGGATTCGGCTAATGGAACACTTATTTCAAATTAAAAAAAAAATCTACCACAAATCCTTTCTCGTTTCGTTTACAGAAACTTTAAATCTTTTAATGGTGCCCATTTGGCATGTTCGAACTATTATGAAGTAGCCTAAGAGCTATTTTTAAAAAGTTTTTCACTTTCAAAAAAAATAGTTGTGTTTCTTCCGTTCGAAACGATCTAATTTTATGAAAAATACTTTGAAAATAATTATAAGTAATTATGCCATTTACCATCTACAAGAAACAACCTACTTATGGTGGCAAAAAAAAAAGTAACATTTTCTTAAATCACGGGTTATCCTGGTAGGATCCCTTAACTTATACACATACCTAGGAAACAGATTTCAATAAATAATTTTTTTTCACTTCTCCCTACCCTCTTATAAATTATTTCATTTAAGGGAGGAGTAGGGTTTTAGAGGCGAAAAAAAACACATATTTTCAAGAATTTTTTTGGAGATATAAACAATGCTGATTTAATAATTTGAATCGGATGTTGTAGTACTGCATCTGAAGTATTATTTGACAAATTTTCAATAAACAACATTTAACAGGAACCCCGTGACAGCGAATCTCCCGAGACGCTTCGAAAAAAAGTTGTTGCGCCCTGAACATCATAACTTGTTACTGGATCGTCTGAAAAAAAATGTATTTAAAAGTTGATACGTTTCGCCAGGTAATCAAAGACTGTTTTTTATAGCATTTTGAAACCAAACACGCGATTTTCGCTAAAAAAATCGGTTAATTTTTTATTGTGAAATAAGAACAAATTGTTGAAAAAAAAACTCTCTCCGATTACCTGGGGAAACATATCACCCTTTAAATGCATTTTTTCAGATGATCCAGCTGTCAGGGGGTTCCTTTTAAATATTTTTTATTGAAAATTTGTCTAAAAATACTCGAAAAAAAATTCTTGAAAATGTGAGTTTTTTTGCCTGTGCCCCCCCCCCCTAAATAATGTTATGGAACATTTTTAGAACCCCTCCCCATTGTAACATCCCCCCTAAAAGCGTTATCTTATATAATATGGGCGACTCTTTTGGATGACTTAGAATTGAAAGCTTGACTTTTGATCTTCAAAATCATCAAAACTTAGGAATTTTGATTTTTGCATCTTTAAAATTTAAGAGTCTTCAATTGTTAATCTTCAAAATTCTAGAAGTTTGAATTATAAATCTTTAAAATGGAAAAATTTTAATGTTTGAAAATTAAAAATAGGTCGTGTCTACGTGTACCGAAATTTCGGTACAAGTAGCCAGATTTTTTCAGTACGAATAGGGGGAACTGAAAAAGGGGATATTTGTACGGAAATTTTGGTACGTATAACTGGAGTATAACTGGATTTTTTCTTTACGCGTAGACACTTCCTTAAAAATAATGCCAGTTTTAAATTTCATTGGACAACTGAAAATTCTGTAATTTTGATGATTTACATTCGAAATTTCTTCAAGTTAGAAAATTCAGATTTAAAAACTTGAATTTTTATCTTTAAAATCATAAAAATTTAAGAATTTTCATTTAAGCATCTTTAAAATTAAACATTTTCTATTGTGACTTTTCAAAATTGTAGAGCTTTGAATTGTAAATCTTTGGAATCAAAGAGTTTTCAATTTTGGAAATTCGCAATTAAAAAGTATGCAAGTTTTGAGTTTTATAATTCAAAATTCTGTAATTATGATGCTTTACATTCGATATTTCTTTAAATTTGAAGATTAAGAATTGAAAACTAAACTTTTGATTTTAAAAATCATCCAAATTTGAGAATGATTATTTATGCATCTTTAAAATTAAAGGGGTGGAAAATATAACTCTTCAAATTGTGGAACTTTGAGTTTCTAATATTCGAAATAAAAAAAAAGTATCCAAGTTTTAAGTTTTGCAAAAAAAAGTTCTATAATTTTGATGATGAACATTCAAAATTTGTTCAATTTGGAAGATTTTGGATTGGAGACTTGACTCAGATTTTCAAAATCATTTAAATTTACCAATTTTCAATTATAAATCTTAAAAATTAAAGAGTTTTCAATTGCTACTCTTTAAAATTGAGGATGCGGATTCAACAACCGCGCATTAACATTTTCTTGGTCGCATCAGGCCGTTTGAGTTGGCCTCTGATGCCTCGGAAATCGTTTCTCGAAAATGAAATTTTTCAACATATCACTTCGTAAGAAATTTGATGGTGCATCTTTTTTTTCTCTTGCAAAAAAGTTGTATCTTTCACCACTTTGAAAAAGAAAAAGACTAGATTTTTCAGAAAATAAAATGTCAAATCTAAAGAGATGATGTGCGATTTAAAATTTCATTGGCTTTGCTACTTAATTGATTGAAATTAAATTCAAATTGTATGAAAGTCGATATAGCTTTTTTGATATTTATTTTAATTTTTGATTCTTAATTATATTGTATAGTACTTTATATTGAAACATATATTTCAATTTGTTAATTGAGCATTCAAAATACATTTGAAAAAAAAAATTGTTCGTACATTTTCTATATTTATAAAAATATTTTTCTAATGTACGGACAGTGTGGCCATAAACACTTTTTGTGGATAAGGTTCTGGCTACCAGCCCATTTTCAATGGATTTTGATTATTTTTTATAAATGACACTAAGGCTTCCAGGTATAACGAGTCGGTGCAGAAATTTTATTTTGACTAACCAACAATTTTTTGTGTAACAAAAAAATAAACAACATTTTGTTTCAAACTTTTCTGATGTATATTTTTTTTTTAAATCTTCATATTGGCCAAAGAAGAGCGTGAGTCAATGTAATAACTATCAAGCAATAATTTTCAATAGGTTAGAGTAAGCATTAAAATTGTTTACAATGTTTCAAACAAATTATTAAGCAAAAGCTATTTTTTCATGATTCGCAATGATAAGTTGTTAAAAAGTTCATAGCTTTTGTATGAAATATGAAGAAAATTAATGCCTGATTGCGATTAATTGGGAATAGCTACTGTGTCACAATTATTTAAACAATTTGTATAAACAAATACACATTTTTCGCATGTCACAATGAATAGGCTCAATTTTGTTTACAGAATCAACCAAAACTGTCTTGCTAATGAATTCTTCTTGTCATATTTGTCCAATTATTAGGAACTTTTTGATTGATTTCATTTTTTTTTATTTTCTTCTAATTGACAACAGCTAATAATTATTAAAACAATATTCATAAATAAACGCACATTTTCAACATTATTCCACGAATGGACCCAATTTTTATGAGGAACCAATAAAAAATGTATTCCTAGTGACTCTTTGCTAAAATTTTGTTGAGTTTGATAAAAAATATTATTTATTTAAACAATATTCATGAAAAATTGTACATTTTGGTCAATTTTGCATGAATAGGCTCAATTTTTTTGCAGATTCAACCAAAAATGTCTTACCAATTATGCCTTATTCTTATCATATTCTTTCATTAAGAAGAACTGTTGATTTTTTCATGATAAATATTCATTTCTTTGCGGAATACACAAAAAATATCTTTTCACTTATTCCTTCTTATCATATTTTTCTAATTAGGAAAGAGTATTAATTATTTAAACAATATTTATATACAGATTCAGAGTTTGACCATTTTTCCATAATAAATATTACTTTTTTTGCGGAATGCACTAGAAATACTTAGCCACTTATTCCTTCTTTTCATATTTTTCTAATAAGGAAACAGTTTTCATTATTTAACAAATATTTATATACAGATTCACAGTTTGCCCATTTTTCCATGATAAATATTTATTTTTTCCGCAGAATGAACTGAAAAAACAAGGTCATTAAACATATGTTAATCAAAGGTGTGATCAGGAAAAAATATTGAATTTTCGATATTGTTCATAAATATTGTTTAAATAATAATGAGCATTTCTTATTAATTGGACATATATGTCAAGAAGAAGACATTGGTGAGATATTTTTGGTTGATTCTGCAAAAAACTTGAGCCTATTTATGCAAAATTGTCTGACATTTACATTTTTCAAATAAAAATTGCTTAAATAATTAACTGTTCTTGTCCATTGAAAAAGAATCATAGCAAAGAGTCATATGCACAGTTTTAGTTGATTCTGCAAAAAAAATTAGCCTATTTATTGTGACATAAGAAAACTTTGTACCTGTTTATAAAAATTGTTTAAATAATTGACAAACAGCAGCTATTTCTAACTTATCGCAATGAGGCTTTAATTTCTCTTATGTTTTATTTAAAAATTGTGAATTTAAACAAGTAATCATTGTAAACTTTTTTTTCTCACTATAACCTATTGGAAATTATTGCTAGATAGTTACTACACAGACGTCGGAAAAGTTAGGAAAGAAATATTGCTTATCTGTTGGCAAATAAAAAATTTTTCTTTGGTCAAAATTAATTTTCTGCACAGACTCGTTATACCTGAAAGTCTAACGGTCATTAAAAAAATATCATTTGTGATTAATTCTGAACCAATCTAGGAACTGCTGAAAAATCCCGAAAAATTAAATTCCCGACACTGTAAAATTCCTGAATAATAAAACTTACAAATAATAAAATTCCCGAATAAGGATATTCCCGAATTAAAACAATTAAACTTTTTTGCCCAATTAATATTATTTATTAATTCAAAATACAATAATAGAATATTTTTATAAAAAAAAATTATTTTACATATTTAAAGTTTCTAAAATTATTGTTGGAATTTTATTGTAATTTTATTCAGTAAATAATATTTATAAACAAAAGTTTTTAATTATTCAAAGTCGAGAATATTTTCAAATTCGGTAATATTATAAACTGTCGGGAATTGTATCATTGGGGAATTTTCTCATTAATAGGTAATATTTTAAACTGTTCGGGAATTTTATCATTCTGGAATTTTATTATTGGGGAATTATATTATTGGGGAACTTCATTATTAGGAAATTTTATTTTTCGGGAATTTTCAAATTCGGTAAATTATTACATTCTCCAAATATATAGGAAAAGAATAGAAATAATGCATCATGTATAAAATTGCCAATATTTAAAATATCCTTTGTACAAAATGTAAATAGAAAAGATTTCTTTCGAGAAATGGAGGTAAAAATTATTTGGCCTCAATGAAAAGAACTGTTAAAATTGAAAATAAGTTTGTAGACAGAATTTTGTCCACAAAAAGTGCTTTTGGTCACACTGTGGTACGGTCCTGATGATATATCCTAGTTCTCCAGACCAGACCAGACCAGAGGGAACACCGGGCCGATAGCGTCTAGGATCGCTGTGCCGCGTCGCGTCGCGCCGGTTACAGGAGGATATGGTGAATAATCGGTAAATAGGACCAAGTCGCGAGCGAGCTAGCGACACCGGGCCGTTACCAATCCACTTTCAGGAAAGAAGCGGACTGTGACGAAATTTGACTCGCAGGACAACGATCCTGGATCCAAAAATCCACCAGGTTCTCCACCATTAGGATCTGGAATTGGCTCGTGTACATAAAAGATCAAAGGCCACGCGGAAATGATTTTAAAAAAGTGGAAAGAAGTTTATATATATGGGAATTGGGAAACCTACGTCTGTGGCCCACCGAGCCCAGATTTCCCAGTTTGTTTTTTTCTTTGACGTTTACTGTGTCACGTGTGAATTTCTATGACGAAGGATCGTCTTAAAAAGTTATGTGTAGGGACACAAAGGCTTTTTTTGAATCAGAAGGAAAAAAAGTTGAATGGATCGTTAATCTGATTTCCGCTTTAGAATTTTCCTAATTTTCGAAATAGTATTATTGTCATCCATTGATTTTCGGTGAGTGAACAATTATAAGACCGAATATATATATTTATATTCTGCCATAAAGTATTTGAATGAAACTACAATTATTACATTCCATTTTTCATTGGGAAGTAATTACAACTATATCTGAAAAGTAAATTGTTGTATTTTGAAATGTTCACACTTTCTATATAATAATTATAATAATAATAATAATAATTGTACAATTTTTCCATTTTAATTTCAAATTTTTAATTCCCAAAGTCCTTGATATCTTACAGCTTAAGTTAGTTCTCATGCCAAAAATTAGATTTCTAAAAAAAAGTTTTACTGATCTTATTTTAAATAAAGAACATTATTTTCAATTAAAAAATTGTAAAACTTATAAAAACTTTTTGTAAATTTTTTTGCAACTGAATTTTTCCCTATTATCGATTCTTGCCAATTTTTGAAAAATGGTTAAATTTCAGTTAGCGATGGCTTATTTTTTCGCAGGGAAAATATTCTCGACAACTCTACTGTTTCCAACTTTGCACGTAAATTATTCTATGACTGAAATCGTTGAAACAATTCTCAATAAAATATAATTCAGCACTGATTTATCTCGAAATTTCTTTTTAATTTCTTTTTATATTAAAAATCGATTTTTGAGAAGGTTTCTTGTTTTTTTATTAATACTACGCACATTCACAAACAAAATTTTGTATCCAGAAGCATATATATACATTTATATACAATAATTTTATATATTATATACAATAATTTTAAAAAGTTTAAAACATCGAAAAACAATTTTCCTATGAAAAGAATATTTGGTCATTGTATTTTTAATAAATAAATAATATTTATCGGGAATCACAATTCTTTATTTGGTCAAATTCTGGAATTCTCTAGTTCGGATGTTTTATAAGTCGGCAATTTCCTGTTCGAAATTGCATTTTTGGGTAATTTTCAAATTAATATTATCAACTGTTCGGGAATTTTATAATTCGGGAATTTTCCAATTTGGGAATTGTATTATTCGAGAATTTTACAGTGTCGGGAATTTTCTTTTTCGGGATTTTCCAGTCGTCGCAATTGTTTACAAATTTTCGAAATTGGAAACATTAGAGTTCTAAGTAAAGTTTTCCAGGAAAAATCCATGATTTATTAAATTCCAACCATTTTTTGAATTGGAAAGAAGCGACAGTAAGAAGAAATTCAATTACAAGAACTATTGCTAAAATAATTTTTTTCGTAATTATAAAACTTTTTTCATAAAAATGAATGTTTTTTATATCAGAAGACATGACTGATAATATTATTTCAATTCCTCAAATCATAAAAAACTTTTTTTTCCAGAGACCTGATTTTTGATACAACAACTACTTTGAAAACGAATCCTCTGATTGTTAAAGCCAGACTTTTAAAATATCTGATTTTTTAAGATTTCCAGTTTGAAATATTCAAATTTGCAATTTACATGGATATGTTAAAGTTTAGATAGGAAAAAACAAATTCTTAAAATTGTAACTTCCAATTGTTAAAATTAATTTCAGTTTTTAAATATTCTTCCATTTTGGATCTTTCATTTTTGAAAACTTGTCAATTTTCAGAGTTTTGATTTTCAAATTTCCGAATTTCAGAAGGCTTTGAGGTAGAAGATTCCAAATAACCATTTTAAAAGTAAAAAATATTGCAAATTGTTGAATTGAAAAATTTTAATAGTTATATAAATGAGAAGGGCTTCAGTACTTCAATTTAATATCGTACTTTTTTCGAAATTAAAAATTTGAATATTGAGTAAAATGTTCAATTTCAAAACGAGTCGACTAAAGAATCCCGAAAAATACAATTCCCTGAAAGTAAACTATTCCAAAAAGACAATTTTCGACAATTTAAAATTCAATAATTGGAAAATTCCCGAAAAATAAAATTCCCGGCAGTTTATCATATTGCCGAATTTAAAAGTTCCCGAAATAAAATTGCCGACATTATAAAATATCCAACAGTATAAATTTACTGACACAAAGAAATTTCTATATCTATAAACAATTTAAAAATGGTTAAATCATGAAATATAAAATAATAAATAAAATAAAACACTTTTATTTTGTGAACATATTTTTTTTATTATTTATTCATAATAAAAACAATTTTTCAATTGTCTAGATTTGGGAATTTTAGAATTAAACAATTTTCCTGGGTTGACAATGTTATATTTTCAGATATTTTGTAATGTCGGCAATCTTATTTCGGGAATTATCTATTATCAGAAATTTTATTATTCGAAAATTTTCCAATTCAGAAATTTTTAATTGTCTGTAATTTTCTATTACAAATATTTTATATTATAAGAATTTTATTTCTTGTCATTTTTTAGTCCTCTCTACGATACAAAAAATTTCAAAGTGTGCACAGCATTAACAGATTTTTAGATTGAAATCGATTTATTTAATAAACTTCTGAAATCTAGTACCTAAAAATAAAAAAATTAATGAAAATTTTTAACACGAAAATTTCTAGCTTATTCTTTTTCTAGTTATCAAAGAAAAAATAAAATTGCCCTACGTTGCACACGCATAAATATATATATATATATCGACATATATATTATAAAGACAAAATATGTATAAACGTATAAAATTTCTAGTAACAATTTATTGGTAATTGTGAATATTTTTAATTTTACAATTTTAGAGTAGTATTATTCTGCAATTTTTTTTACTTTTGAAAGATTTTCAATTTATTACTTCGAATGTAAATTGTTTAACAGTTCAACGTGGATCTTTTCATTTTAGGTATATAGGTAAATAAAAAGGATATACAATTTTTCAATACTGAACTCTACACAAGAAAATTGTTCAATTTTTATTTTTTAATTATCTTAAACGTTCAGCTTAAAATTTTCCAAGATTTTCACATACACATACACTGTAATCAGGGCAGAGTGAAAATGCTTAAATCAATCCAATCATTTTAGCTTAGAAAAAAGGTGTCATTTTATGACCGCAAAAAAAAAAATTCTAATCCGGTTATGTCTTCTGTTCGGTTTTTAAATTTATACACCTGAAACAAAATTGTGCAAAAAATATTGTTCTTTTATTTTACATTTTTTATATTTTTTAAACACAATTCAAAAAACCTCATTTCTACAAAATTCTAATTCGATAACCAAACAACCGATTTCAACATTTTGTTTTGTATTTTATTCAGATACCAAGCAAATTACTCAAATATTTTTTTTTAAATGATTTAAATTAGCAATATCGCCTGCAAACTTTACAATCCGATTTTACTGAGGATGTCTCTTCCTCACGAAATTCGGCGCTAATTTTTTCCAATGATGCAGTAACATTTCGCCTATAAAAGCAATGAATGAAAGCAGAAATCCATGAAAAGCGATAAAAACGAGTCGCCGACGTAGATCCGTTACTCCTCCAAGATTTTCAAAATCAGAAATCTGACGTTTCGGTGAATTAGACTCCGATGCAGAAAGATCACGAGAATAATATCCAGTCCATTTCTGCCTCAAACCGCCTTGAATAATTCTGATTAAAACGTCATCAAAACGCTTTACATAGGGTGAACCTCTTTCCATGTACATAACATTTGAAGTACTCCAGAAAGATTGTTTCAAAATCTTCACAGACGACTCTCCAGATTTGTCCTTATTAGATTCCACCTCACCAATTGAAGTAGACCCTGCCAGAACGCAAGAAACATTCTTATGCTCGATCAAATCTCGAATGCAATTTGTCATCAAATTTTCATCTTCAATGCTCTTTCTTTGTAGGTCAAGCAATGCGCCTTCTGCACTGCCAAAAACTTGTGTAACTAAATTTGGATGTACTACAAGTCTTAATCCCGAATCATTCAGGTCTTGAAAATTGTTGAATTCCATTTCTGTGGAAGCTTTCATGTTTATCGATGTTATTCCTGCAAAGAAAGTAGTTGTGTAGCTCATCCCAACAATGATTGCAGACATAAAAACAATTCTTTCGTGATCAGCTAATGGGTGGTCTGGTACAGATAGTCCTAACAAGAGTTCAAGAATTTTTTCAGGATGCCATAAATAATTATCGAATTTTAATAATCGGGTTGCAATATAGATCAACATTACAGCTGAGAAAAAAATCAGCATTGGTGTGTAAAGCAAACTATGTTGATCTACATCTTCAGCAGGTAATCTTGGAACAATGGCATGAAGGGAAGCCGACTCGAGCATTCTTGTAGTTTCTGTGAGACTTTCCTTTTTTGTACTGAGTGGCATTAGGGTAGTAATGAATATATTTATTTCATTCCTTACACATTTCCCAATCATTCCAGTCGCAGTCTTGTTTTTGATATCTTCGACACCTATCATTGCATCCTTTGATGTAACTATAGATGCTGAAAAGTTCAGTACTGCAGAGATGGCCATAAATGTTAGATATTCTGCACCACTGTAAGAAACTGGCTGGTTTTTATCATCAAATTTGACGATACTATAAGGAGGCAGATTCAACAACCCTCCCTTTATCACATAACCATTCATGTCTTTAAGTTTATCAGGAAACCACTCGATTTTTCGAAAAAATTCCTCTTTCTTGTAAAC
The DNA here is from genome assembly GCA_011634705.1 of Andricus grossulariae. Lineage (NCBI taxonomy): Eukaryota > Metazoa > Arthropoda > Insecta > Hymenoptera > Cynipidae > Andricus > Andricus grossulariae. The sequence goes on from JAABKJ010000779.1 coordinate 15,930, forward strand.
ATCTGTAAAGGGATTGAAGTGATGCAAGAAAGCTTTTACTTCGCGAGAACTGAGAAGTTCTTTTCTTGAAATATTTTCTTCTCTAAATTGTAGAATCGTTACGTCCAAAAAGCGTTGACTCCATAGGTCACGAAGTAGCTTTTCATACCTGCTTTGTTCATCACATTGTAAAATTATCAAAGTCTTTGGACGACTTTTCACTGGCGATAATTTAATCAGAAAATCTATTATTCCTGAAACATTTGATCTTGATCTACTGTAGTCTAATGATTCATCAATTACAACGAATATTGTTGTTACCTCTGGGTCGTTAAATGCTGATGATTCCGTCAAATTAATTTTGTTTGCAGCTGTTTTTGAATCAATCATAAAACCTGGCAATTCAAGCAAAATTTCACGAGCAATGTCATTGGCTAAAGGCATTTCTGTATTTGAGATCATCACCACTTGATATTTTCGTAACTTTGCTCCAATGTACTTGATTAAATCCTCTACGATCTTTGTATGTTTTGTTTCAGATACACAAAAATGCTTCATTTTGGAATTTTTGAAACTTTCTATGTGATAACCACTATGGATTTATAAAATGTAGGTCTGAAGTGGACAGTAGCTAACCGATCACTAATTATATATTTCTTTTATTTTTCTTTCTTTTACCTAGCGTATTGATCTTTTTACGACAAAGGTTGACACTTTTCATGGTCATTTCCCAGTCTATTATTGACCAAGTGAACTTATTTTTCCCTAAGAACATCAAGAAAATCGTTGTTCTTAATTGTCTTTGTATTGATCCTGCTGGAAAAAAGGCAGCAATTATTGCAATGTTTTAAATAGGAAGGAAAATAAATTGCACTGTCTTATCTGGTACATGCCCTTTATTGTAAAGTCTCAAATGGAATGGTTTTAAAGACATGGCCATGGAAATCTCAAACCAACCAGGGGATAGTTGCTCATGGATTCAAGCGGAATATAGATAACAATAGAATTCTTAAATGGTGTAATTAAAAGTCAAAGTAGCTATTTTCCATCTTGCAATTTTTGAAGATCGACTCAGGGGCGATGTCGGGCACTTAACGAAAAAATCTCGACAGGATTGAAGAGATGAAAAGCCGGGGGCGGAGGAAGTCTAATGAAAGGCACGCGCAGTCTGACGGCTTGGCGTGAGAATAAAATAATTAGCTGGGGCCGAGAGGTCGTCGAAGATCCTCTCGATGGGAGTGAGATCTTCTCGGGAGAGTGCGTGAGATAAAGTGGGGGTTAACATAAGAGAGAAGAGTGTGGGGTTTCAAGAGAGGAAGACGAAGAAGTGCATAAGAAAGGGGGAGAAGAGCTGAAGAGGTAAAATGGGCCTGATACCTTATAGCTTATACCTCATATACCTTATATGCCTCATCGTCCATGGAAGATGAAGAAGGAAGAAGAAGGAAAAGGGAAAAGATCTTCTTGGAGAAGGAGAGAAGGAGAGAAGGAGGAAGAGATGAGAGGATGAGAGGATCGACTCGACCAGGTGCGTCGTAAAGACTTAGAATGATGCTCTAATAAATCCCACTGAAAAATTGCAGACCCTCGGGTGCTTGCCAAAGAGAAAGAGAGGGCAAGTCTCTCTCATCGACTCTTCTTCATCTCGAGATGTTGGGTTGAGGTCCAGGGGCACATTGGAATGTCCGCAGATCTAGACTTCTCGGAAGCAGGGCGTTTTGCAACCCTTTCACACCTTCGAGTCACTGCGTCCTTGCCAAAGATGGAAGACCTGGGGATAAGAGAAAGGGACCATTCATGGTCGAGAGGGTCCAAATTAGTTTTGGGACTCATTGATTATTTCATTCTCATATCTTGAATCCTAATTAATATAGAGCTTCTTTTACGATACTTCATTTCTAGAATGCAGAAAAGAAGGTCGAGTTCAATCTTGACCAAGAGAGACTCAGTTAAGATGAACCGGATTTAGTGCAAAATAAACCCAAGCTATTTCAACTTGAACTCGAATCTGGGTCACTTTGGACGAAGTCAAGCTGTGCTAAAATTTCAATTTTTCTCGGTTGAAACGCTGCTCGGCTCATTTTTTAACAAAATTCTATTGATTTTTAACGAATCCCGTTCTTATGTAATACTTTAATTCTTTTATGCAGAAAAGAATGTTTAGTTGAGTAACAACAATGCAATAAAGAGACTTCCCAGCCCAAAATACTCTCAAAACAGGGGAAATGGGGTAATTTTTTTTACGAAAATAGGGCAATAATAAAGGAGCAAAATTCTTTTAAATAAAATTAATGTATATATAGGTACCATATTAAATTCAGTATAAAACGCTCAAGATTTGAAGTCGAAGTATACTACATTTGCAACTAAATAGTTTAATTTTCTACCAAAATAGATGAACTTTAACGAAAGAGTTGAGTCTTCAAGCTACTACAATGTCGAATGTTTTAGAAAAAATTAGACTTTTAAGCCCAAAGAGATGAATTTTAAACAAAAAATCTTCATTTTCCACTAAGAGAGATGACTATTTAACCAAATAGTTGAATTTATAACCAAATAATCGAATTTTTATACAAAAGAATTGAGCTTCAACCAAAAACAGATGCATTTTTAACCTAATAGTTGAATCTTTAACCCATCCAAAAAAACGATTTTTTAGCAGACAGTTGAATGACCAATTTTTTATCCCAAAAAACGAAGTTTCAACAGAAAAGTTGAATTTTTAACGTACAAAGATAAATTTTCAACCAAAGATTTGAATTTTCACGAGAAAAATTGATGATCAACCAAGCAGTTAGATTTACATTCAAATAGTTCAATTTTCAACCAAGATAGAATGCATTGTTAAACTAAAAGTTGACTTTTCAATCCAAAAAGACGAATTATTTAGAAGACAGTTGAATTTTCAATCTAAAGAGATGAATATTCAACAAAAGAGTTCAATTTTGGAACAAAGTTGACTTTTTAACAAAATATTTGAATTTTTAACAAAATAGTTACATTTTAAACCATAAAATATCACACAAAAAAAAGAAAATTATCAACCAAACAGTTGAATTTACAACCGTACATTTGAATTTTCAAACCTAAATAATGAGTTTTTGAGAAAACAGTTGAATATTCAATCCACAAGAGTTACATTTCTAACAAAAAACAGTTGAATTTTCGACCAAAAAAGATTACTTTTTAGCAAAATAATTGAATTTTTAACCAACTCGTTCAATTTTCATCCAAAGCATATTAATTTTTCACCAAAAAATTGCATTTTTAACGAAAAAAACATCAAATTTCTACAAAAAGACATGAATTATCAAATCAAATAGTTGAACTTTCAACAAAATAATAACATTTTTAACCAAATAGTAGAATTTTTAATCAAAAGAGATGAATTCTCAACTAATAATAATAGACATTTCAATTAAAGAGAATGATCTATCGACCAAAAATAGTTGGATTTTCTTATTATGAGCTACACTCAAACAAAAAATTTCTAAACCAAAAAAAAAAAACGTTTTCATGGACATAAATGAATATTTAGTTGAATCAAACAAATTTTGGTTATTTCAACTGAACATATGATTGACCCTACAAAATTTGTTGGTTGAATCAACGAAATACTCCATAACATAACATATATAACATAACATAACACAATACTCCATAACAGTTATTATTGCTGACTGAATCAATCAGTCAATATTGCTGACTGAATCAATCAGTAAATTGAAGAGACTGAATTAATCAGTAAATTGAAGTATCTGAATCAATCAGTCACTCAAAGTGACTGATTGATTCAGTCATTATAAGTATCCAGTTTGTCTGTTATAATAAAATAGTGAAATTATTTCTGAATTGGAATTCCTAATTAATTTACTTCATTTTACGAAATAATTTCAATTAACCACTAATGACTGATTACATAATGATAGTTACTGGTAACGTCATTCAAAATTACTTTATTTTAATCATTCAAAACTACTGATTTTTTAGTGGACGTTACTGATTAGGTCAATTTTTCTTTACTGGTAGAAAATAAATCTTATTGGTTCAAAGTTAAACTAATTTGTTAAAAATTAATTTTTTGGGTTAATGATTCATTATTATATTACATAGTTTCAACTGCATCTGTTTGGTTAAAAATTTACCTATTTTATTCAAAATTAGTTTTTTTGTTCAAAATAGATCTTTTTTAGATAAAAATTTAACTATTTTGTTGAGGATTCAACTATTTCATTGATAATTCATCTTTTTTCTTAATTCAACTACTTGGTTGATAATTTAACTACTGTGTTGTAAATTCGTCTTTCTACTAAAAATTTATTTGCTAAATTCTTGTTGAAAATTCCACTATTTGTTTAAAACTTTAAGTATTTTTCTTTTTATTTAAAATTTTACTATTTGGTTGAGCTACTTTGTTACAAAACTCTTTTTTTTTAATTTAATAACAAAACATTTTAATTCGTTTTTTATGGTTGAAAATTAATTTTGTTAATTAAAAACTCAAGTATTCCTTTTTCGGTTAAAAAGGAATTTTTTTAGTTGCTAATTCTCCTATTTTATTGAAGATTCATGTTATTTACGTTGAAAATTCATATTTTTTGGTAGAAAATTAATCTTTTTGACGGAAAATTAATTTTTCTTTTAAAATGAACAAGGGTAGGTTCAAAGTTGAACTGCTATGATAAAAAATCATTATTTTGGATAATGAATAACCATTCACGTTGAAAACTCATCTTCTTGATAGAAATTTTTTTTTAGGTGAAAATTCATGTAATTTCTTGAAAATCCATCTTTTTTGGTAAAGAATTAATCTTATTGACGGAAAATTCATTCTTTTTCAATTCAACTATTTAGTCGAAAGCTCAACTGCTTTCTTTAAAATCTATTCTCGTTATTATTTATTAATCATTTCAATTGAAAATTCATCCGTTTGGTAAAAAATTTACCCATTTACTTTTAAACTCGTTTTTTAATCATTTTTTTTCAGTTGAAAATTCAAATACTTGGTTGAAAGTTCAAATGCTTTGTTGAAAAATAACCTATTTTGTTAACAATTATATTTGTTGTCTTGAAAATTAATTTTGTTTATTGAATATATAACTATTGCATTTTTGGTCTAAAATTAACCTTTTTTATATGTATGTTATTTATATGTATTTTATATGTATGTTTTATATATATATGTTATTTAAGTCAGTCAAAATTGACTTTAAATACGTCATTTTTGACTGATTCAAATTTAGAGTGTACAGTTTGAATTCAAAAAGATATCGCTGATGTGAGAAAAATTTGCATTAAACACAAACTACGTAACTTGCAAACTCAGTAATAGTAACTGGATATAATTTATGTTTTATTCCACACATAAATTAATATGTTTAGTAAATTTGACGAACGTCAGAATAATGAATTACGAGACATCCTGTGAAAGTTTAAGCTGCTACGCATACGTAGAATGAAGGTATAAAATGAAAATAAAAAATATAATTCGGCATATCGGCGTATACGCGTGGCTATAAAGGTACTTTGGTACTTCAGTAATGGACTGAACTGGCCGACAAAGGGTTTATTTAAATAACTCGGGAACCCATTCTGAAATCCGGAGACGTGCGAGCGATATTACTTGGCACCGGTGCCATATTTTATTCTTTTCAATTTTTTTCTTTTTCTTGTTTTTCATACTCATATATGCATTTTTTAAAGACTTAATATGTACACAGAATTCGATTCGGTGAAGGCAAAAATCACCTCGGCAATTTATAATGAAAAAATAAGTTATGCTGTTTTCTCTTTGAAAATTTATGTCTTGTAAAACAATACCCGAACGCAAAACGAACTGGGTTCCCACAGAGAAAGGTGAACAATTCAAATTTATGAAGCAATTATTGTGCGCTCTATATTTGAATCAGTAAAAACCGACCGATTCGAAGTCAATTTTGACTGATTCAAATAATGCGGATTCGATGACTGACAATATCAGTCAAAAGTGACCTTTGAAATAAGTCAATTTCAGTCACTGATCAAATCAGTCATTTTAAATTATTCAATTACTTGAATTCGTAACTATAAAAGCAAAATTTTCAATGAAAAAGGGATTTCTACATTTTCAGTCAACAACATTAATTTTTCAGTAAGAAAAATGAATTTCTAACAAGATAGTTCAATTTTTAATTTGATTTTTAATTTCAAATTTAATTTCAATTTTAAGTGATTACTTTTTAACTAAAATTACAAATGTTTAACTAATGAAACTAGTTTTTAGCATATAGTAGTTTAACTTTCAACAAACTAGTTGGACAATAATAGATACTTTCAACCAAATACAATCATTTTCGACCAAAAAGTTAAATTTTTAATTTAAAAAATGAATTTTCAATTAAAGAAATGGATTTTGAACTAAAATGATTAACCTTGAAACAAAATAATTAATTGTTGAACAAAGCAGTTCAACTTTCAATCAAGTAGTATAATTTTTAACCCAAAAAAGTTAAATTCCCAACTAGAATTTTCAAGAAAATAGTCAAATCTTTAACTAAAATAGATCATTTTTCAATCATAGAGATAAATTTTCAACTGAAATGGTAAATCTAGAACCACAAAAAATTAATTTTGACAAAAGCAGTTTAACTTTCAACCAAGCAGTTGTATTTTCAAACATATACAAAAAATTACTTCTAGGCCCAGACGATTAATTTTCCGCGAAAAATACCAATTTTCCACAAAACACATGCATTTTCAACCAAATAGTTGAATTTACAACTAAGAACGATCAATTTGCAACAAAAAATAAAATACTTACATTTTCAGTTAAAAAACTTAATATTTAACAAAATAGTTACATTTTGAACGAAAGAGAATAATTTTCAACAAAAATGATCATTCTTTAACAAAAAAAAGGGATTTAAATTTTTTGTTAACTTTCAACCAAGTAGCAAAAGGATCAATAAAAAAATACTAATTCTCAAAAAATGTGATAGATGATATTTCAAAATAAAAAGATTTCAATTTAAAATAAAAAAAAGTTGAATTCAACAGAAAAATACGAATTTTCAACTATGATTATTTTCTACCAATAAAGACGATTTTTAAACCAACTACATGAAATTTCCCAAAAATAGTTAAATTTTTAACTAAGAAAAATCCATTTTCAAACAAAAAAGAAATACTTAAATTTTCATTCAAATCAAATAATTTTTCAACGAAAAAATCAAAGAATTTTCAACAAAACATTCAAACTCTCACCCATAGAGATGAGTTTTTAAATAAAATGATCATCAAATCAAAGAGACAAATGTTGAACAAAATTGTTGAATTGGCAACCAAAAGAGATTTTACCGTCCACAATAAAAAAATAATCTAGGCAAATTATAATTTGAAGGAAACCTTTCCAAGCCTTAAAATATTTTTGATGCGTGAAAATTTCCAAAAATTCATGAATATCTTTTAAACTGTCTCGAATTATTTCTAGAATTAGTTTTTAACCTTCCGGATTCATTTTTGACAATTTTGGAAATTTTTGGTAAAATTTTATAATTTTTAAAAATATTTTCTTTATACTAATTTAAAAAAATGAAGAATCACTTCAAATATTACCAGGGTTCTAAAAATATGTCTTTATCATCTTAAAACCTTTCAAAATTATTTAAAAAGTTAAAATTTGATAACGAAATCTTAAAAAATGTACGTTTTATTTGTAGTTTTTTTAATTCTTAAAATTATTTTTAAAATGTTTATAAACTGCTCAATTTTTTTCAAATTATTTGAATTTTTCCTAGAATTTTGAAAAAATTCTGCAATATTCAAAATTTGCCCTCAAATCTTCCAGATCGTTTTTTGACGATTTTGAAACCTTTTTGTAATGTTTTCAAATCATTAAAAAATTTTCTGAGAAATCTTAAGACAATTTTTTTATTTTCTTCAAACTTTCCAGAATTCTTAAAAAGCTTCTGCATTTTTTGTTCGGAACTTGAAAAAATCTACATTTAGTTTTGAATAAAATTATTGTTGTATCCTTTCAAAACTTATAAGTATCTCTTGAACTTATTCGGATTTTTTCTGAAATATATCGTGATCTTGCAAAATTAAAAAAATTTGGTTTGAAATACTCAACATTATTTTCCGAAATTTCAGGAAACCATTTGACATCTTTTTGAATATTTTTTTCAAACTAATTTTTAAAATAAGAAATAATTCCAATTTTCTCTGGAATCTTATATGAAAAAAATTTCATTATCATAAAATAAAACCTTCAATATCCTAAAAAAGTTCCAAAAATTTTATTCCAAATCATCAAAAATCTTCAATTTTTTTATCGTTGAATATTCTAAGTTTATGACCATAATTTCATTTTTTTCATCTTTTTGAATATGTGAGAAAGTTTACCATTTATAGCCTGGTAGCCTAATCAATAACTAATAATACTAAAAATAACTATTTTCAATTTGAAATTATTAACATTATCATATAGATTCATAAATAAACGCTTTTATTCAATTTCAAATCCTATTCAGATATTGTTTCAAACTAAAATATTCCATGTTTATTTATTTAAACTTTGAACGTTACAATGTTAATTGTTCTATTTCGCGAGTTTGTATATGTAAGTAAAATTATTAAATTTTGATACATAAATAACAATTAAACAATTATCAATTTGGAGAAAATTTGAGTTAGTTTAAGAGATATTTAGGTATTTTGAAAAGATCCAAACATAATTTAAAACTTGAAAAGATTTAAAAAAATGAAAAACTTAATGTAGATTTTTGAAGATGTCAAAATAAAATGTTGAAGCTTTTGAAGGATATCTTTGAAGGTTTTAAAGAATTAAACATTTTTCTTGAGATTGCTGGCAAAATTTCTTATCATTTTTTAATTTGAAAAATTAATTCTTAGAGAATACTTGAAAAGATTTAAAAAACGAACATTAGGTAATAAATAACCATTGAATAATTACCAGTTTGGAAAAAATTCGATTAAGTTTAAGATATATTTAGAAGTTTAAATGAATCCGAAATAATTTAAAATTTGAAAATATTTCAAAACATTTAAAACAAAAAGTAGATTTTTGAAGATTTCATTTAAAAAATGTAGAAGCCCTTCAAGTATTTTAAAAGTTTCCAAGAGAATAAAAATTTTTTATCAAAATTCCTAGAAAAAAATTTAAATAATTTTTTTTTAAATTAATTTTAAAAGAATATTTAAAAAGATTTCCGACATTTCCGAAAAAGAATATACTTTTGATTACCATTCTTGTATAATGATAGCTACTTAAAAAGTTGAGAAAAAAAGTTACATTTTGTTTCTGTGAAGAAAACTTTGGTCTTACTTCGAAATATAACACTACCGTAAGTTAAAAAGTTGTTCTTTGTAACAGGACACGTCAATTGACATTTTTCTGGGCTCTCTGATCTTCTTAAAACAAGAGTTTCGTTAAGACAGGAACATAGGTTTAAAAAATATTGAAATTATCCATTTTTTTGTTAGGAAAAACCCTCCCTCTATGAGGAAACAAATTCATTTGATACATGTGAGGAAGCAGAATGCTCATAAAGCAGCGGTGTTGTACATTTTTGTAGGAAATTAAAAATACAATAAAGTACAACAATATACATTGTATTTATTTGGTGATTCCTATAAATATGGTTTCATTATTGGACAATAGTTTCATTATTTTTTCGTACTTTTTTGTAAAAATCTGTCTACCAGGTAGATTGAAAAAAGTCCGCTGTGTAAATGAAAAGATGTTTTTGAATAACAGTTTTGGATTATTGTTTCATAAATGTATGTACAATATCCTTCGACAACTGATCAACAACTAACAAACTGATCAGCTGATGAACGTGTCACAAAATATAAAATTTGATAAATAGCATTTCTATCTTTGAAATGAATGTTCCAGCTTCAATTTGGTACTTGTTCATCATTTATCAATATTATCACTTCAAAAGTTTTTCTGTCCAACTTGATACTGGTTTTCCCTATATTAATATTGCAATACAATGTTTAATTATTGAAATACTCTTGTATAAATTTCTTTCTTTTCATATGAATATTGAATTTATTGACTATTTAGCAGCTAGAATGAACGTTGGAAGGTTGCACTGCACGTGGTGCGTGTAATTTGCGATTTACCTCCCGGCTAGTCATGGGTAATAATCGTAAGGTAAGCTACTCACTAATTATCAAAGTTGTATCCTACAAAACGTCAGTACCGCCCAAGAAATTTTCACTAAATTATATATTTTCCTGTTTCATTACATACTCTTATATTATTCAAATCCTTGTTTATATCGATCCACATCCTTTATTGACGCATTCGCGAGGATTTCGAGAAAATTCGAGATTTTCTTGAAACATGTGCAGCTGAACTCGAAACTTCATTGAGATCAAAAATAACAAATAAAAAGTTTCGACATTCTCGACTGGATATCCTGAAATATTTTTTGTTAAGATTCTATATCTCCATTAATTTCATAGTTTACGTGAACATGTTTCAAGAAAATCTCGACTTTTCTCGAAATCTTCAGAAATGCTTCACTACTTTTCCTCCAGTAATTCTCTCTTTAGTCAAATACGCGCAGCAAACGAGACATATTTTATTAGATTGATCAAAAAATCGGTTGGAAAGTTTTTTTTTCAAATTTCATTCAATTCAAATTTCCCAATTTTTCGAATTCACAAAAAAATAAATGCATTTTTAATATTAGATGTATCGAGTTGACCCTCAAAATTTCTATTTACAGGGATATAGGGTCCCAAAAGACCCCCATAAGTGAAAAATTTGGTTTCACGAGTTCTTGGTGATGTTTAGGTATTATTAGTTTATAACTTAAAAGTCAAAAAAAGCTGACAATTTCAGAAAAAACCGCAACTTTCTAGCATTTCTTTGAGAGAAGATAGTTATGAACGATAATACATTTTTCAAACCATTCTTTTTGTTAGCTTACATTATTTATTACCTCACTAAGTAAAAAATGGACAAAAAGTTGAAAATTTCTAGAAAAAAAAACAGCAACTATCTAGCATTACTATAGGAAAAGATAGTTATAAACAATGATAAAAGCCCAAACAATCATTTTTGTTAAATTTTACATTTTTACCTCACTTTTAGTGAAATGTTGGCAAAAAGTAAATAATTTCAGAAAACACTGAAACTTTCTAGCATTATTCTAAGAGGATTTTGTTATAAATGATAATACATTGTTAAAACAATTATTTATGTTAACTTCAATTGATTATTCCGTCGCTCTCATTACAAATTTTAAAGCAAGGTGAAAATTCAAAAAACAACGCGACCCTTTAACTCTATTCTAAGAGAAAATTGCTGTGCAATAATAAATTATTCAAATAATGTATTCGAACATATAATTATCAGTAGAAAGTGATATTATATGCAATAGAAACAATTTGTAATAAAAGAAAATGCAAAAAGTAATAATTAGCGCTAATATCTAACAGAATCCTATTTTTTTAATTATGGGGTTTCTTTAGGACCCTATAAAACAGACTGATGGGGGTGAAATTGAAAAAGTCATTTTTCATTCGTATTCTATAGCTGATTGTGAAAATAAATGTTGAGGTTCAACTCTATATATCCAATATTGACAATTCTGAATAAAATTTACAAAAAGGTATTTTTTCTTATGGTAAATACGTGTTAAACTTCATGGGGCTTGCGAGACTTCTAAATATAATTCTAAAAAATGTACGCATTCACTTTTTTTGAAGATTCAAACAAATTTTGCACGAATATGTCTGAATATTCAAAAATAAAATATTTGAATCATCCTAATGTTTATACCCTTTTTTTTAAAGTAATTTTTCTCCATGTTCCACCATAACTTTGGGTAGGATTAACGTATCGGCTTGCGTTTTTTTATTTTTTTTATGCAGTTAATGATAATCGAAGTGGCGTAGGTATGCAAAGATTCGCACGTGCGAATCAATAGTCAAGTACAGGGACGAAAATGTTACATCGAAAAAACATTTTTTCTACCTCTATAGGAAAAATTAATTTTGAAGGTTAAAATTTGGAAAAACTACTTTTCTAATAATGTGAAGTTTTAATGCCATTTTTTAAGTAAAAGGTTGAAAAATACTTTTCTTTCTTGTTTTCCGTACTCGAACCCAGCGAGATCTATTTCTTCATTACATTCGACCCCATTTTTAGTATTTTAAAACCTCCAGTTTATAGTTCGCTATACCTCAACTCGAAAAAATCTACCTATCAATTATATTTTACCCCATTTCCAGTATTCTGAAATTAGAAATACTGGCTTATAGTTGACCATACCGCGAGTCGGTAAAATCTTCCTATCAATTATCTTTGTACCTATTTCCAGTATTTTAATAAACCATCCGTTTATGCTTGGCCATACCCTGACTCGGCAAAATATACCTTTCCATAATATTTGACCCCATTTTCAGTATTTAAAAAAACCCTCCTGTTTATATTTGGTTATAAACCAACTCCGCAAGATTTACCTCTCAATTATATTGAATCCCATTTCCAGTATTTTCAAAAACCACTTATTTATAGTTGGTCATACACCAATTCGGCCACATCTACATTTCAATTGTACTTGGCCCCATCCACTGTTAAAAAAAACTCCTTTTTATAGTTAGTCATAATCCGACTCCGCATAATCTACCTCTCAATAATATTCGATCCCATTTCCTGTATCAAAAAAATACCTGTTTATAATTGGTTATACCCCGACACGGCAAAATTTACCTCTCAATAATATTTGACTCTATTTCCAGTATTTTGAAGGAAAAAAACACTGGCTTATAGTTGACCATATCGCAAATCGGTCAAATCTTCCTATCAATTATCTTTGACCTTATTTCCAGTATTTTAATAAACCATCCGTTTATGCATGGCTATACCCTAACTCGGAAAAATCTACCTCTCCATAATATTTGACCCCATTTCCAGTATTTAAAAAAACCCTCCTGTTTATAGTTGGTCATAATCCAATTCCGCAAAATCTACCTTTTAATTATATTCAATCCCATTTCCAGTATTTAAAGAACAAAACACCTGTTTGTAGTTGGTTATGCCCCAATTTAGCAAAATCTACATTTCAAATGCCCTTGAGCCCATTTCCAGCATTCAAAAAAACTCCTGTTTATTATTATTATTATTATTATATCATCAAGCCGTTTTATAAATAAAAAAAATTAATACAAAGCTCGAATACGCCAGTAACTCTAGGGTAGAAAACAATAATGTGCATCAACGGCCTAAAATGATTATTATTTTATTTTTTTGAACCGAATAATGTAAGCTTTTACTTTTCTTGAAGTAATGTTTATAAAATTATACTGAAAAACAACAAAGGAGAAAAATTAAATATTATATATTTTATAATAAATTAAATCCTCATATATACATAAATTATGGAAATAAAATATGAAATGCCGGATGGGGTAGGGAAATTAGGAGTAGATATAATTAATAATCATTACATACACAGATTATAGACATAAACAGTAGGAAATATAAACATAACACTCTCGAATACATTAATTGATTTTCTTTTATTTTCTTTTTATTATTTCCAAAATTTTGGTCTTGAACTTATGTAGATATTAAATATTTTTATCTATTCTATTCTATTCTATTCTATTCTTTAAGGGTTAAAACTATCGGCACATGAATACAGTACATTATGAGTAGCTAGCTGCGTAATACATCTCACGGTTTATGCTCCTTGCGTTTAAATCATTAAATGCATTTGCTCTTTACAGAGCGGCGGCATCTTTTGTTCCTATAGTTGCGTTTCGATTGCCGATCACTAACAGCGAATTGATAATCTCTCGCCAGAAACACATAACATACCTATAGATTATATAAAGAACATATACATACAGTACATGTTACATACAGAACCAGGGTGGCCAACTTTATCACCGGAAAAAAATTTCTTTCATTTTCCGGTTTCATTTTTCTGGTTCTTGATAACTGCAGACTTCAAAGCCTAAAATACTCAAGAGCAGGGTAAATAGGGTAATATTTAACGAAAATAGAGAAATAAATTCTTTTAAATAAAATGAATATATTGGTACCATATTGAATTTAACACGAAAAATTTAAATTCTTTAGATTTCAAGTCAAAATATATTGCAGTTTCGAAAAATAGTTGAATTTCCAACTCAAATACGAATTTTGAACGCAAAAGATGAGATTTAATTTGAGTTAAAAAAATTTCCAAAATCTCCGGCGAGGTTTGAAATTGTTTTTCAACTTTTCTACCACTAAAGATGATTTTTTAAATCAAAGAAGAGAAATGTTAAAAAAAACCGTTGAATTTTCGACCGAAAAATATGACTTTTTAATAAAATTATTGAATTGTTAAGCAAATGGTTGAATTTTCATCTCGCAAAGACTAGTTTTTTCAACCAAATGGTTAAATTTTAAAACAAAAGAGAATAATTTTCAACCAAAAATAGTTCCATTTTTGACCAAATCGTTGAATTTTCAACTCAAAGATGAATTTTTAACAAGAGATTCGAATTTTTAAGTTGAAAAGATTTCCAAAATCTCCGGCGAGTTTTGAAATTGCTTTCCAACTCTTCTACCATTAAACATGATTTATTTTCAATCAAAAGAGAGGAATCTTCAAGAAAACCGTTGGATGTAGGAGAAAAAGATTACTTTTTAAATTAAATCATTATTTTGTTATCAAATGGTTAAATGTTCAAACTCCAAAGACGAATTTTCAACCAAATGGTCAAATTTTCAACGAAAAGTAAATTAAAATTCGAACAAAAACAGTTGTATTTTCGACCTAGTAGCTGCATTTTTAAACCAAAAAGGCGCATTTTCTAAAAGACAGTTGAATTATCAACCTGCAAAGGTGAATTTTCAACAAAAAAGATCACTTTCGACAAATAAAGATGAATTTTCAGCTGAATAGTCGAATTTTCAACAAAAAAATTAATTTTTGACCATACAATTGCATTTACAACCAAATAGTTGAATTTTTAATCTAAAGACAAATTTTAAAGAAAAAAAATAAATTTTAAACCAAATAGTGAAATTATAAAGCCAAGAGGTGTGCATTTTTTAAAAGACAGTTGAATTTTTCCCAAAAAAGGATAACTTTTAACAAAATAGTTGAACTTGTTACAAAATAGTTAAGTTTTTAACAAAATAGTTGAATTTTTTTATCGAGTTGTATTATTTAGTTCGCATTTAAGTGAAGAAACAAAATAAGGGCGAAGTTTCTTGAAAGCAGAGGGAAAAAGGAATTCTTTATAAAAGGAGGTAAGAGGGAAATAGGGGAAACAGTATTCAGTCTGTGACTAAGATTATTAAATATATTGCTTTTTATTGATCGATAAATATTGTTTACAGATATTTTTTATCATCAAGGACGTTTTATTATGTGCTGCTGTTTAAATCAAAACTAATCATTATTTTATAAACGTTAAGGTATTTTATTAAAACTTTAACGAAATTCGTGATCCATGTAAAAATTTCCTGAGCACATGTACATAGATCATTATATTAAGCTGTATTCTTAATAACAAAGGATCTCACATAATATTCTACAAAATGAAACTGAATTTGATTATATATGTCCTTTCAAGAGAACGTAAAAAAGGTTTATTATAATCAAAAATACCAATTATTATACTACTTTATTTAACATATAGATGTATGGAAAAAAATTGAAATAGAAGATGTTCCCTTCATGTTTTTCCTCCGCAAGTTAACAGCTTTAATGATTACACCCGACTTTCGGTTTAGTAACAGTGTCGGGGGTTGCCTGCAAGTAGCCTTGTTCCTAAATCGTGAGTATGGAAACATAAACAGTCAGGGCCGCCTGAACCGTTTCCAGTTGAATTGCATAATATTGCGCTGTATACTGGACTGAGCACTCGCGCATGCCGGCCCTTCTGAGATGAAAGCCTCAACCGTCTCTCGACCCTTGAGCCGAGAAACTGCGTGGGCCTGCAATTCTAGAAACTCCTAAACCGCGAGTTTCTAAACCTAGAGTCGGGTTTTTTTGAATAAATAATTTTTGTTAACCTTTTTACGGCATTTTTCGAAAAATAAAAAAAATCTGGCTTCTTAATATTACGGGAGAACGCCGTTAACTCTTTAAAGTTCTTTGCCAAATTATTTTAGCGTCAAAAAGCGATCAAGTAATATAAATAATGCCGTTATCTCCGTGTTGACGGTATTCTTGTGAATTTTTCTGTGACCTCTTCAGTCGTCTATTTTATATTTCGCAAAGTTACGGTCTACTTTCTCGAATAGGGAGAATGGGGTCTGGTGTCCGTGTGGGGCATGGTGTTAATTGCAAAAAACGCCCACGTTTGTTGATTTCCATGTTAATTTTCCGCATAAAATGTCTTTCTGTGTTTGTGAAAATAGTGACGTGATGAAATTTTTGTTTTAAAATACGTGTAAGAAGATTTATTATGAAAAAAAAAAAAAAAAAAAACAGTTTTGACGGAAACAGATGGAAAAGTCTTTGGCAGAAATTATGCACTTACAGCATATTTTAAAATACTTGAAGCATGAAAATATTAGATTCTAATATGTGAAGTATTTCTTCAAACTTCTGGTGTCATAAATTGTTTTTATAAGTGTTCTAAATGCATTAAAATTAATAAAATCTTGAAACATGACATGTCCTGCCTAATAAAATTCGAGGTATTAATAATAAAGTTATACAGATAATGAAAATCAAAACGTGATTCGAAGTTATATTCAATAATAATACGGTAAGTACCAAGTTCACGTTTAATTACTTTGAAATAAGACTGTCATGTGAAATTCGTGATTATAACCTACAAATATAAAAATTGTCGTTATAAAGGTTATAAATGTATTTACATT
>JAABKJ010000780.1:0-32757 GCA_011634705.1 Andricus grossulariae
GCTCCTGATGTGGCGACTGAGGCTCAGTCTATAGCTGAGGATGTGTACTTTTAACGGCCGATGGTAATTACCTGACGCTGGTAACTCATCCTGGTACAGAACCTCAAACTTAACTTGAAACAGAACCTCATAATGCTTACTTCGCAAGAATCTCCATTACCAACCTCACTGTTTTACCTACTTTTCATGGAACATAACCTCAAAATTACCGGCCTCTCTGCTTCACAGACCGAAGGTGCAATGCTATAGCAGCAGCAATCTGCATTACCAACCTCACTGTGTGTTACAGACTGCTGATAACTTAGCATGGAACAGAACCCTTAGTTGGTCGGTGGTGTCAGATCTGTTGGTGTCAGTAACTTGCGACTCTCTACCTTAACAACCTATAGTAAAATGATAATATAAAAAGTTACCGACCTCCCTGTTTTACCGTGTGATGGTAACATTATTCCCTACCTCACCGACCTATAGGAAAATGATAATATAAAAAGTTATTGACCTCCTTGTTGTACCGACTGATGGTAACATTGCTCCCTACCTCACCGACACTTGGGAAAATGCTAATATAAAAACTTACCGACCTCCCTGTTTTACCGACTGTTGATAACATGATTTCCTACCTTACCGATTGATGGTAAAATGCTGATATGAAAAATTTCCCACCTCCTTCTTATACCGACTGATGGTAATGAACTGTTTTGCCGATCAATGGTCACTTAGCACGGAACCGAACCTTACAATGCTAACTTAGAAGGGATCCAACTGATGATATACCGACTGACGGTAACTTGAGACGGTAGCGCAATCTGTTGTCAAATTGTCAAACTGCATTGATGATCATACCGACTGTCGGTAACTTGCGAAAGTGGCGCTATCTGTTGGAACATTAGCAAACTGCATTGATGGCAATACCACCTGACGGTAACTTGCAACAGTGGCGCCATCTGTTGTCACATTAGGAAACTGCATTACCGGCCGACACCACTTACCGACTGCCGGTAACTTAGCACGCAACAGAATCTGCTCGGTCGGTAAGTGACCCATATGGTTCTGTTGTACGGTGTTCCAGAACGAACATAGCCCTACTACTCATCTGGTAGACCGTTCACGAAAAGTGTTCAAAAGTTCGTTCAAGAACTGAGGATCTACAATCACACACTGAACAACTCCAAGCTGCTGAAAACCAAGCAGAATATTGTTGAAAAAATACGGGTGTTATCTGATGCAAGAAGGAGGATACAGAAGAGGGAGAGATGGATCAGGGAGAATCAACCGTTTCTCGCTGACCCGTCGCGCCTCTTTAGTAAACACCCTGTTTCTGTCAAAAATCCGCCCAAGCCCAACAAGGTAGAGACGTTTGGAAAGAGTTATATGAGATCCTGAAAACGCTGGAGTTAATGGAAGATACTAAGAATATCATCCGCTTGAAGGAGTTTTGTGAAAACCTTATAACATCTGAGGAGGAATGTCCTCTAATCACCGCCGTGGAAGTGAAACAAGCACTCATTCCGTAGTAGCTGGTGTTGGCACGCACTATACTCCTACCGAAAAAGGGCAACTTGTCCAATCGAGAGAATTACAGGCCAATAAATTGTTTGAACACACTGTATAAGATCTTCACAACTGTCCTAAATAACAGGATTCTTCGAAGTATTGAGCCTGTGTGGAGAGAGATATACGAACAACATGGCTCGAAAAAAGGTGTAGCAGGCTGCTAATAGCCTGTATTGAATACTGAAAAAGCTTTTGATTCAACCTCTTATAGACTTATCATCTGTCTGTTGGAAAGCTTGAAGGAAATTGGTATGGACTTTGGAATGGCAAAATGTGCCAAAATTCATCTGAAGAAAGAAAAGATTGGACCATAAGCTTGTGGATATAAATGTTATTAGACATCTTGACAATGGAGAGACCTATACATACCTGGGCGTGCCTCAAAGCCGCATTCAGGACGTAACATCAATGAAGTAGTGTCTCCGAAGCAGATACATGCATCTTCTTCGACAGATTTGGTCTTCAAATCTGAAGGCGTTAAACAAGGTACCTGCAACTAACATGCTTGCCGGCCCGGTTCTACTCTACTCGTTTGGAGTGGTTCAATGGACGAAAAACGAACTTACGGCCCTTGATATCGCCACACGTAAGATCATGCATAAGCATAAGAGCTTGCATATCAATTCGTCCGTTCCGCTATTATGCATCTCGCGCCGTCAAGGCGGGCGCGCCCTTCTGAATCTCCAATGTCTTCATAACCGAATATTTCAAAGTACAGCTTACACCGTTGCAAATGGCACAGATTCTCTTCTAAAAATGGTCAGGAAGCACGAGATGATTGTCAAATGGGCGTTTCTTTACAAAATCGCGGGGCAAGAGGCCGAGACCCTTGGCCTGAATTTTAACATCAGGAGTGAGGAAAGTGTATAACTCCATCTAGATTCTTCACTTCTCAAAGCCGAAGTAAAGAAAGAAGAGGTTTAATAATTCCGCCAACAGCTACTCGACAAGAAAATGAACGGAATCTTTCATATAAAAATAGAAAAACAGTCCTTGTCGAAGAAGCAAACTTTTCCATTCCTGAGATCATCAGAACTTAATTCAGGTACAGGGGGTTTTATTTTCGCATGCTAGGACGGTGTCATTTCCACCTTAGCTTACCATGACCTCATTTTAGTTCAATAAGTTCCCAGCGATAGGTGCAGAGCGTGCAATGCACACGCTGAGTACACATACTATCTGGGTATCCCACTCACGAGGGACTACTCTGCCGAACGCTCCGAGGGATATAGAGTCAATTTTCTGAAACGAGAATTGCAAAATTTTCTGTAACTAGGAATTTTCGGATAGCATTCTCCGTTGCACACTTGAGACCTGATATTGTTCTCCAAGCCTTCAAGAAACGAACTATATTCGTGATAGAATTCTCGGCTCTATCCGAATACAACATTACTGTCAAGAAGATGGAAAAGGAGGGGAGGCATCAAGACCTCAAAAGAAAGCTGCAACGACTGTACCCAACATTCTCGGTCAAAGTAATTGTCCTTCTGATTGGTGCTATCAGACGTGCCAAACTATTACTATTTCGAAACCTTAAAGCCATACCTGCATGCTCAAAATATGCCAAGGCACTTGCGAGATGGATGCAGAAAGCTGTCATCCTTGGGTCGCATCGTGTCCTCAAGACACACGTGGGTTTCGCTATTGTAATTCTTTATGTTCACAATTTGACTACTTCACAGCTCTCACTCAAGGGCCGCATTATTTTTGAACAAGGGAATAATCGTTCATAAAAACGAATTTTTTTTTCCTACAGCTCTTACTGAAATCAAACGGGCCTTTTCAGGGCAACTAAATTTTTAACGTAGGAATAACTCCTCACACTGAATATATTGTAGAATTTGAAGGAAATGCTCCATTTATTTCTATATACTCGTAATTTTAAAAACCGTAATAATGATAAATTTTAATGGATACAATATAAATTGAAATAGTTACGAATAATAATCCTAGAAGTTCAGATACATCATTTTCTATTACACATTTTTAGTTGATATAATTGGTCTCTAAAATATGTGTATATATATAATAAGACATCGGCTCCCAGTAGGACCGCAGTAAATCCCATACATGGCCACGTCTCACAACCGTGAGATGGGCGGCCACAGGTCACGAAGAACTAACAACGACAGGCCGGCGAAACTCTCGTGTGTTTTGAGGACACGAAGCGACCCAAGGATGACAGCTTTCTGCATCAATCTCGCAAGTGCCGTGGCATATTTTTGTTCTATTAAGAAAAAATTTGTTCTATTGTTCTATTATTATTAAACTATTAAGTACACGAATTCCTAAATTTATAATTAATTTCAAGATTTCACTAATTTTCTTTTATTCCATTTTAAATTTACGAGCCTCTCTTGAACTTTACGTTTTGATCTTTTTTATTTTTTTACTACTGGAAATGGGGTATGGTTGTATTTTCACTTTTCACATAATAAAAAAAGGTTACTGGAAATGAGTTCTGGTTCATAACACGCTACATCCCCTGGCCCCTAGATTTCTAGAATGCCTATTTCTACACTCTTTATATTTACAAAGTCGTTTTTTTCAAGTTTTTTCCTTGAAAACTAATTTTGCATACATTTTTATTGCCATTTTCATAATCAACGCATGAAAATATATCAATTTACGAGGTTTTAAAAATCTCACTTTTCGTAACTACTCTACGGCACTTTTCGGAAACAATATACAATTTATGTCTAAGTGTTACGCACACAACTTATTTTTTACTGATTTTTCATTGACTATCAAATTTATCATGTATATCAGTCAATAATTGACCGAAATAGCCAATAATGGACTAATCGATTTTCATTGTAAAATGTTCCTGATTGGTGGCCGTGATTCACAGGTGTGAATCTTAATTCTAATATGTTAATTCAACCAAAAATGACAGTGGAACATAGAGAACATACAAAAAATTACAAACATATAAGTCTTTTTTTGTTGCACGTATTCTACTAAAAACAGGACACTCAAAAAATGATACCGTAATAACAAAAGAGAGAACTCTAGTTTTTAGTGCTGAAATAGATTATTCCTATTAATCATTTAAAACCACTGGACTTTTATAAATTGGAGATTTTGAAAACAAATCTCTCATAATAGAGTAGGAAAAAGTTAATCAACATAAATAGACTTTTCCTATCAGTAGATAGCCAAAGTCGGAAACTCCCTCCTCGCATAAGTCTTTGATATCTTGAATCTAAACCTAATTACCACAGCGTCGGAATCGACATAATCACATTAGCCCTCCCTAAGTTTCGCTTCAAAAATGTCGAGAAACTTACATTGGACTTCGAGCATTTGTTAAGTGTGTGATGACGAAGCAACCTTCATTTAGTTTTATTCTTTTTATAGTCACTACCCGGGTAGCCCTTATAACGGTAAATCGAACTAATCGTAAAAGTAGCATTCCCGTCAACGTGACTATTGTTTCTTCAGCAGCACAGGAAATAAATATAGGTCTATCTGTCTATCTCACATCAGTTATGCGCCGCTCCCTCGCGTTATTCGTGACTACTGACTACCTTATCCTGGTCCACTGATTAAGTGTGCATGCCGGATAAAAGACTCAGACAGGTGCACGCGTACATACATCAATCAATCAAATTCTATGACTAAATTCAACTGCAGGATGCAATAACGCAAATCATACTCAAACTATGAAAATTACTGTAGGTATATCGTACTATCTTATATCCGGATGCAGTTTTTTGAAAAATAATATTATGAATTGATATATATGAGCGAATTTGAAATTGATTTTAATATGTGTGTGCTTCAAAATTTATATATTTTATATATCGAGTAAATTTTATAGACAAAACCAAGACCAAATATTTTTACCCGGGATGTTCCTAGACCATATTTAAAACCTTTCAAAGGGCTTATACGGCACATATGGTGACCCACTTTCTTTGTCCAGACAAACAAAGTTTTAAAAAATTACAGTTAGGTAGATCTTTCTGTAATAAACTAGTCAGTTTTTAGCTTTTTCTCGTGTCCCTCCCTACAGTTTCACATATTTGAAATGTGATAGGACGTATAAAAAAAATTACCAGTATTGGCCCCGCGGGGAATTTTTTTTTAATACATGATGCAATTTAAATTGCAGTAAAAACATACTACAGATTATAGCTATAATAGTTATATGACAGGAAGAAGAAACACTTCACGTTTTAAAGATGGAAGGCATCTGCATGTTATTAAAAACAAAAATAAACCACTTTGCGGTCAAACCATGCGAGATGGGCGAAACAATCTTAACAAGAAACGTTTTTCATATTAAATAGATCTCCAAAATTTCTTACGATCATTTTTCAACAAGACGCATGGTTTTTATATTAATTGTAAAAGTGTTATTAAACATTTAAAAATTCCATTTTCCGGCCAAAACATGTAAGCACTAAGCTACGATAAAGTGTTGCCAGTCGAAATTGTTTACCTGAAAAGGACCTACACAGTATAATTAATAATATAAATTTATCATTTTTATACGACGTTAAAAAATAGTTACAAAAATTATAATTATTACTACATGTCTTATAAACTTACAAATTACTTATAAATATTGAAAATTCGAGGTCCGATCCGAGAGGTCCTACTGTATATGTCTGTTAGGGTGGGTCGGAAATAATCCTAGAAAAGTATAATTCAGTTGAAATCGATAGATATGAGGGTTTAGAAAAATTTCTCCATTTTTTTGTAATTTTAATCAATCATTTTCTAAAAAATAATTCCCATTTAATTCAGCGCTGTATTCAATTAAATTATCTTTATAACTCGTGGCTTAACATTTTTTTGAGCATGTGTAGGATTTTCTAGTATAGAAATATACTTGAAAAAAACTCGTTTAAATGCCAAATTCTGAATTTTTAACAAGTTTTTGAGTACCGGAAAAAATTGTTCTCCTATTCATACTGGTATTAAGAACTTTTTCCGAAATAATTTTCCGAATTATCTTTTAAGAAATGATTGATTAAAATCCCCAAAAAATTGGCAAGAGTTTCTTGAACACAAGAAATGTAAACAAAAATTTGGAATCAACCAAATTGCATATCTACCGATTCCAAATTAGTTATACTTTTTAAGGATCCCAATACGCTACTTTTGAGCGTTTTCGCGATTTCAAATTCCAGAATTTTTTATTTTTGAATCTATCAAATTTTAAAGATACATGATGATTCCAGAATCTTAAAATTTTATTACATCTTCGTAAGTATTTTGAGAACACAAAAAAAGCCATGGTTGGAATCTGAAATAACAACTCCGAGGCCTCAAAAAAAAAAGATAACCAAGGGTAAATATGTATTTTTGTTAAATATGATCATAGAATTTATAAATTTGATCAAATCCTATTGCCAAAGTTGCTGTGAATTATATCACAATAAAAATGAAAAATAACAACTCCGAAGCTTTTTACTGTATGCGCTGGTTAAGAATTGAAAGCCGCATAATTATGACAGAAAACGCGTTCTTTTGCGTCTGGAGACAAAAAAATGGTTTGCAAGGTTTATCACCAAAAATAAATATTCTAAAAACTTCTTCTCTACCAAGTGGGTTTGTTGAACCAGTCTAAATTAGTCTTGAACCTTTATAATAATCTACTTTAAGTAAAATTGTTGAATCCTGGAACCATTTTTTATCTCTATCTTTTTGCGGAATCATATAAAATCAATATCATATTACAACAAAATACTGTAATACAACATTTTTGATTATTATAAACAATTATCATTAATGGTTATAAACCATTATTAGAAACAAATTCATGAAACAGGAACTTTTAAAATTGATGGCCACTAATAGCAAGCGAAAAATCGCTCCAAAAATGTGGTCACTATATGTACATAATAGTCGGGATCATTTCCAGAAATCGTCTTAAACAAAGACTATTTTTATTAAGATATAGTATTTTTTACTAAGCAATTTCAAAAGCGTCTTATTGTTGGAATATTATTCTTGAGGGTAAAATAAACGTATCTGCTAAAAAAACGCATCCTCTGTATCTAAAAGCGCCTATTTAATGAAATTGTTTATCAGAATTGTTTATTATAATTAGGGGCGTGCAAAAAACTCGAAACTCGAAGTTCGAACGCGTCGAGTCGAGCTTGCTAGCTTTCGAGTCGAGTCGAGCTGAGCTCGATCAGGTTCGAGTCGAGTCGAGATCGAGCTTTTCAGAAAGCTCGAAACTTTTCGAACGCTCGAATGAGTTCGAGAACTCGAAGATCTTCGAGAACTCAAAAATTCAGAGTACTCGAATACTTTCGAGCTACTCGAATGTTTCGAACTGCTCGAAAGTTTCAGGTTCTCGAAACTTTTTAAATTAACAAGAATTTTTCTAAACCCGATACTACGAGGTTTTTCGGATTGCTAACAGCGATTTTGAAATAAAAATTCAAGATTTTTAATCCAAAACGATGACCAAATTCTGTAAAAATTTAATAAACTGACGACATCCCTGAATATAATAAATTTCTTCAAAATTTGGACTAAATTTATGATCAGAAGGCCGAAAAAAACTCTAGTATACTGAGTCTCATGGAAATCCGTCAGTTTATTAAATTTCTCATCAGTGAATTTATTGAAATTCTCAAAAATTTAGTCGCCGTTTTGGATAAAAAATCTCGAATTCTTACTTTTTATTCTAAAATCACTGTTAGCAATTCGAAAAACCCACTAGTACCGGGTTTCAAGAAATTCTTGTTAATTTCAAAAGCTTCGAGAACCCGAAACTTTCGAGAAGCTCGAAACTTTCGAGTACTCGCATTTCTTCGAGAACTCGAAACTTTCGAGAACCCGAAACTTTCGAGTAGATCGAAACTGTTCGAGTACTCGAAACTTTCGATTACTCCAAGCCGTTTGAGTTCTCGAAACTTTCGTGTAGCTCGAAAATTTCGAGAACTCGAAATTTTGAGCATGCTCGAGCTCGACTCGAAAAAAGTCAGCTCGACTCGACGTTTCGAGCTTTTTGTACACCCTTAATTATGATTAAAAATGTTGTTATATGTCAATACATCCCGTTGAAGTATTATTTTTGAGGGTGAAATAAACGATTGATCAGAAGAAGAAAAAATTTCGATATACAAAAGCGTCTATTCAGTGAATTTGCCTATGATAATTATCGATAAGAATAAAACATGTTTCGTGTCATTATAACCCGTTTAAATATTAGTCTTGAGGGTGTAATAAACGATTATGCCAAAAGACGCTTTTTCTGTATCTACAAACGCCTATTTAATTAAAGGTTTTATAAAAATTGTTTGTAAAAATGAAAAATGTGGTTCAATGTCAACATATCCCCTTGAAATGTTATTATTGAGGGTAAAATAAACAATCTTGTTAAAAAAAACGCATTTTCTTTATCTGAAAGGTCCTATTTCATAAATTTCTTTACCAGAATTATTTATAACAATGGAAATTGTTGTTAAGTGTGTCAATGCATCCACATCAATTACTAATTTTGATGGTTAGGTAAACGATTGCACTAAAAAAGAAAAAAATTTCTATATCCAGAAGCACTCATTTAATGAATTTGTTCATGATAATTGTTTATATCAATGAAAAATGTAATCCTACAGTGTTTAGTTTTAATAATACATGGATTCTAAATGATTCCACAATAAGATCGAGGTAAAAAATGTTTTCAGGCTTCAAAATACAACAAAAATCAATTATGTTCATCAATTTATTTATAACAATTAAGGGAGTAAAGGGACTTCATCGATGATATCAAAATCAGTTTAGCGAATATAGATTCACTCTCATCCTATATCTTTTTGAGAAAGTATCAATGAATGCGAGGCAAGGAAGTATCTACACTCCCACTAACCGTACTGAAAAAATTCGACTATGCGTTCCGAAATTTCAGTACCCGTAGCCACGGCCATGAGGCAAACCAGGTAGAAAAAATATTAAAGTACGCAATTCTGGCATTTTGCAACTTAAATAAGTTTTTTTAACATTTTCTTCTTAAATCGGATAAACAAAGTTGTTCAACATTTGATGGACTTTATTTTTTTTTAAATATCGAAATCGACAAAGAAATGCAGACTCTGAAAGTTTTTGAATCCCAATTTCCTATTTCGCCGCACTGTGCGCTGCGATGGTTGAAATACAAAATGTGAATATTTCAAGAAAAGAAGCAGCTGCGATTTCGCGGTTTACGATTTTTAAACCTGCAAACGATAGAGAAGCATCCTATGAAGCCAGATTTTGGATCCATTTTCTAAAAACATTTTCCTTCTTGGAGACCAGTGTGCACAATTTTGCTGGAGCAGCAAACAAATTTGGTTGCACAAAATACCAATAAAACAGTTAACTCAGTGAAAGATAAGGGTAGCATGTGTTACATGGTACTTTTGAGCCAACCTCATTTCAACGTCAACAAACTTGGATGGGTTATAGACAAAGGCCGCACCCTCTACTAACTTGTCTTCCGTTTCCCAGTGCCCTACTAAACCGCATCGCTCTCGAAATAGACGTCAAAGCTAACTGCGAGGTGGCTGAGGGAAATAAATACAGAGAGACTGAAGAAAGTGAAGAAACAGTGTCTGGTTCATGCTCAGAAGAGAGAAACTGGGAAAGGTAAAGATAAAGAGAGAGAGAGAGAAATAAAAAAATGAGACATAAGAGTGCCCTCTCAAAGAAAACTAGGCCCCCAGTAACTAGTCTTCTGAAGTTTATAGTCTTCAATCATCAGATCATAAAAGTGGGATGCGCTGCAATTGTCAGTTATTCTTATCACCCTCGCCTTTCTGGATAATGGATTATCTACTTTTACGATCATACACCTGCCTTTTAGTTGAGTTTATTTATCGATAGATCAATTATCCTTATTACTAGTTAAATAATTGCTTTTCCTATTATTTCATCTGCTGTATTTGATACTTACACTAGCAACTACTTACTTAGAATTTCTTAAGTATTTTCAGAACAAGCACTAATTTGTTCAAAAGAAGCGCTTACAACGGCAAGGCATACAACATCAATAAATGTCCCATAGATTTCTATAATTAAAATGTTAGGAGTTGATGTCGATATATAAATTTTTGTTGAAATGAAGAGGAATTTTAATAACGCTTCTGGAAGCCACTTAGTACAGCTGACAAAGAACATCAGGAGATACATTATTGGATGTTAAGGGAACTCAAAAGTAGGGCATCACAAAGAGCTTTTAGCTTTCGAAATAATGTCTGGGATAAGTAATATTAAATTAGGATAGGCTGAAGATGTAGAAATAATATTAGGAAACTAGATGAATAAAAAAAGACATATTAATAAAGATCCGGAAATTGATGACAGGTTTTAAAACCATCTTAGCTAAATGGAGGACTCAAAATTAATATGAATAGAATAAAAAATGTATGTCATATTACTAAAATGTAAATTAAATTTTTAAAAAATCGTATAGGTTTCAGCCTGTAGAATTCAACATTTTTGTTGGAAACTTTCAATTAATTTTATAGTTTAAAAATGAAAAGTGTGCAGTAATACCAAAATGATTATACCATTTACAACTTGAACCGCATTCTAATTAAAATTGACAAATTTTAACATTGAAGTATTTCAGTTATGGAATTTAAAATGCGCATTTTTAATTATGAAGCAAAATCAACATTGAACCATCAAACAAACAATACTATTAATGCAAAACGTTCAACATTCAAAAATATGACGCTAAGGTAATAAACAAATTTTAAGATTTCAAATTCAAGCATCGAAAAGAAATGACAGGCGTGTCGTTTTTTCTCTAATTTTTTGCGACCAAAGAAAAATAACAAGAAAAGTGACAGGAGAAGAATAACAGGCCTGTCATTTATTCTTATGATTTTCCTGTCATTGCTGCAAAAGAATAACAGACAAACAATAAAAAATTAAAAATAAGCGCTGTCAGTTATTTCATTTCGCAATGGACAGTATGAATAGTTTCAAATTGAGTCAGTCCAACTCAAAAATTGTTATCTGAAAGTACTTAGAACTTAACGATATACTAATGTAAAATTAAAGTATTTGAAATTCAGTAATTCAAATTTCAACCAGTAAGGAGGAAAGACATTCTAATTGAAAAACTTTTATAATCTTGAAAACAATTTAGAAGCTTTACAAAAGTAACAGCAATGCGAATAACATTTCCTAATTGAATTTTAAGAAAGTGTGCGGCTTGAAATTCAAACTTTAAAAATTTAGCGATTTCGCATATAATATTTTTTAATTTTAAACATTTTTCATTCCAAATTATTGCGTGTATGATTATCTGAATCTTACAAACACATTCTACAAAATTATAGGATATTTGAAAAATGTTAACTTATATCATTCTAAGTAACAGTAGAAAATTCCAGAATATTTCAGAGTTTTTCAAAAGACTCGACATTCCATTTCAGAAAAATCTAGACGCTTCCAGAATCCAAATATGCTAGAAAATTCCAGATGATTTCAGAAAATTCTAAAATTTTTAGAGAATTTTAGGAACAAATAATGTTCCATACAATTCTGAAACATTAAAAAAATGCCATTTATACCTGTAAAAATTCGATTTTTGGTGATCGATCTCGTCCCCTCAATTTGTTCGTTTTCCGGAAAAAGAAATTCCGTACTTTTTTTCAAATCGGTCAACATTAACTCGGTCCCCCGGGCCTTTGAAAGTAACATGGTTTTAAATTGGAACAGCATTGTTTTCGAAAATATGGAAAAAAGAAGTAGGTTTAATTACCATTTTTAAATTAAAGTTTATTCACCTCTTAAGGAATTTTCAAGGAATAATTTTCACCCATTGACTTCTAATTTTGACCCCCCCCCCAACCCCTTATATTGTTCCCGGAAAATGCCCTAAAAATGCAAAATAGCATTTTTATCTAAAATTCATGCCAAAGTGTTAAAACCATTTTTTCCACTGTAAATCGTGAAAATTTATTATTTTCTGCAATTAATGACACAACTAACGATTGTTGAAAGAAATAGTTTTTTGTTTAAGATATTAGGGAATTATTTGAACAATAAATAATCATTCACTTGAGCCTCTTCATTGGGAAGGTGAAAAAAGTTGAGTTTTTTCGGATCTCTTACTCCATGAAGCTTATAATTCAAAATTTGTTAAAAATACTTGGAAACATAAAACAAAGGAATTGAACTGGTCCAAATTAAAATTTATTGTGTGCAAATTATTCCTTAAACATTCCTTAAGAGGTGAATAAACTTTCATTTACAAAAAGTTAATAAAACGTACTTCTTTTTTCCATTTTTGCGAAAAACGAGTTTTTCCCATTTAAAGCTCCATGTTAATTTAAAAAGCCCGGGGGTACGGGTTAATGCCGACGGATTTGAACAAAAAAAATGGAATTTTTTTTCCGGAAAACGAATAAATTGGGGAGGGGGTCGAGCACCAAAAATCGAAAGTCCAATTTTTGGACCACCCTAATAAATTATATTTCATAAAATTCTAAAACAGCTGAATAATTATAGAACAGTCATAAAAATTTCATAACACTTGGAACATTCCAGAAAAATTAAGAAAATCTCAGAAAACTATAGAATATTCAGAAGAATATTTCACAATCTTATTGAGGATATCCATAGGTGAAGACGGGTATAAATAGCACGTAAAAATATCAAACATAAACTAGCCTTAAATAATTATACAGGCAGAACACTCTATTGAATTCAGTTATGGTCCGAATAATCCTGATTTAAACGTCCCTGAGATCTGCGATAAAACGAAACTAATTCAACAAAAATTGTACTTTCTTAACTATGTATAATAAAGTCTTCATCTCATGAAGACATAATAAGATACTAGATATCATAAAAAGACGTTAAAAATAGAAATCAGCGGATTTATGTGTAGATTCAAGGACTCTAATAATAAGTGAGCTACTGAGTATGTCCACTTCCCTTTTACATAATATGCGTCAATGTTTCGTACGACAGCAGCAAATAATAATAATAGGACTAAAATGCTTCCATACCCAGAGACGAAAATTGACTTTTGAAGGATAAAACCGAGACGCAAGAATTTCTAGTATTTTCCATACATAACAACAGTGATCAAGGAATAAATATGAATGAATAATTTTCCATAATTAACAACTGCGGAAGTACAATCTAGCTGATGCAATGGATAAATAATTGCCTCTCCTACTTCCACAGCTAATTATGTAAAAATCATAGAATGTATACAAAGCAGAATTTAATATAAAAACAAAAATTAAGTTAAGTAGTGAAGTTGATTGGTGGCAATAATCTTGTAAGCATAAATTCCACACTGAATCAATCAATTTCTCGACCAAGGATTTCTTTGTATTGGACTCAATACTCCATGAAATTGGTTTTCTGGAGTAAAACATTCGACTCTTATTTTCCCAAGGTTCAGAAAGTACAAGTGCTCGTGCTTTTCACAGAATTTGATGTCGTTCGTAAGCAATTAAAAGTAAATGTAAGCAAATACAAAGAGTAATAGATGTTCAGTTGACGCAAGAATTGCTTTCATTTTTTTTTGTTTGAAGAAGTACGAGTATTTGTAGCGCATAATGAATTCTGAGTAAAATTAGTGCCATTAGCACAGAAATTCTATTATATGTGTGTTCTGAGTATATTCTTTTATATGTTCTTTCAAGTGATCTTGATTTTAGCACCAACTACACTTAAACGAAAGATTTACTTTGATACTTTTAACAACATTAAGCTTTGTTAGAACATAATTATATAACAATATACTATAGATATAAGGGGCCATTCATAAGTTAAGTAAAGTTTTTTTCTCTGAAATTGTGCCCCCCTCCTCTTTTTAGGGTCCGAAAGTTTGACCCCCCCCCCCACTTATATTAAGTAATTTTTTCCGACTAATTTTTGTGAGTAAATATAGTCATTACTGTTTCTTATGAATTAACAAAGTAGTTCAACTTTTAACAACGTAGTTGAATTGTGAACCAAAAAAGATGAATTCACAACAACAAATTTAATATTTGATATTTCAACAAACAGAACATTTTCATCTCAAATCAATTGAACAAAAAAAAGACGACTTTTTAACAAAATAGTTCAATATGAAAAAAGTTGAATATGAATTTTCAACAAAAATTTAATTTTCTACCAAAATATGTAATATAATAAATAATAATATAATGATAGATAGAATTCTATCTAAAAAAATACGAGTTTTCTACAAAACAGTTTAATTTTTTTTATTTGGTAGTATATTTAAAAAAACACATAAGCTTAAAAAAGTAAAATTGTGTAACAAAATTGCACAAGAAGGCTTGAAAAGAAATATGTTTTAAAAAACAGTTTTAAACAAATATATACTCAAGAAAGTCAATTTGTGTAACATAATTGCACAAAAGGTGTTAAAATGAGAGAAATATGTTTCTAAACAACACTGCAATCGGCTCTTTAGAGTCAGTTACATGACAATTGAAAAAAGAGTAAGAAAAAAAAGAAAAGAGCCAACCAAACCACCTCGCTCTTTTTTCTTTAGTCTTTACCCGTCTTTTTTATACGACCAGGATCCAACATGTTTTGGGGCCTTTGAGGCTTCCTCATCAAGGAAATTTTTTATAGGAAACTAAGAGGGAATATCTTTATATTATGCTAAAATTAATTAAAAATGTAGATAAGAATTTAAAATCACTTATTAAGTAACTATTTACATTTGTTAATCTTTAATATTTCTGAAAAACATTTGTACATATTTTCAATTGTTTAATCACCAATCCCAAACATTAAAAAAATATATTTAAAAAAAAAACCTTTTATTAACATCTGAATCAATCAATCTTTAACACTTGTTTAACTGTCAATCCCTTTGAAATATATAATGAAAATAAAATCAAGAAAGCTTCAATTTCAATCTATAATAAAAAAATTTATTTTAACAAAAACAATCAAATTTTCAAGAAAATACGTGAATCCTCAACTAAAACAGATTAATTTTCAACCAAACATTGCATTTCTAACAAAAAAATTGATTTTCTACAAAAAAAGACGAACTTTCAAAAAAATACATAAATTTTCAACCAAAAATAAAATACAGTCGAACTCGGATTTAACGTCGGTTTTGGGGCTGTCCTTGAACCTAACCTACCCTGTAGTAAAATTTTCACTTTAAAAAATTAATTTTGAACAAAAAACGAATTTTGAACAAAAAATTTAAATTTTCAACCAAAGCAATACATTTTTGAGTAAAATCATGAATCTTTAAATAAAAAACTAAAATTTTAACAAAGTACTTCAACTCACGACCAAATAGTTTAATTATTTTTTTAACAAATTATTAAATTTTCGAGACGAAAATACGAAATTTCTACAAAAAGAGATGAATTTTCAAACCAAATGGACGAATTTTCCACTAAATAGTCCATGCAATCAGGAAGTTATCATTTTTTCACACATATACAGAAATATTAGTAACACGAAAAATTCCATATTTAATATGAATTCTGAATCACCGGGGGTTGGAGTTATATAGCAGTGGAATTTTATTATGCATCTAGGGATGAAGAAAATTTAAATATACCCACACTATGTTGAAATGAACGCTGCCATCCATTAAATACAAAATTTCCCCTTCGTCAACTATGAGGGGTCACAAATATAATTTTACTGATGGGGAGTCAATTCGCCTTTTCACGTGACCACTCAAGTGCTTAAGTAATAGTCATATCTACAAAAAAAAATATTAAAATTTCTTTTCTCCTCTTTTATTTAATAACATGGAAAAAAATGTATAGCTAAATCAGCGATATTTATAATTGATCTAGCTACAAATATTGTTAGAGACGAACCAAAGATATTCGTAAAGCGTTCAAAGCAGAGATTCGCAGCAGAATTTATATTGTAAGTATTATTAATAATGAATTACATATATAAATTGTTAAAACAAAAATATTACATAGCTGAATTAAGAATATCGGAGCTATGACTATGGCGCTAATGAAATAGAACTAATGTTGACGGAAGTTTGAAATTTATAATTAATTGAACAGTGTATCTTACAATTAAACAGAATATAAGGGACTATTTGAAATTAAAATAAGTGGAATTAATAGCAGAACTAGTTTTAAAACTTTTAGAATTTTTTGAAACTTGGATTAAAACTTATTTCATTTCTACGTATTCCTTAATAACCAAAAATTTTTACGTGAAGTTTCGATCTTGGATGACATTTGGAACTCATGACGTCACATAGCTAATTCGAATATATGAAGATCCTTGAATCGAGGTTTTTTTCTAAATAACAATTAATTAGAATCGACAACATTTTTGCTAACTTTACAGGGTTCTTATGTTAAAATACGGACAACTTCTACTTTTCGGTAGAATGTACAGAGACTACAGAGCCTTTTTTTAAATGTCAAAAAAATTAAAGAATTTTGAAGGATTAAGTCATAAGCAATTAAGAATAAAAAAAATTTGGAATTGAAAAAAGTTGAAAGTAAAAAGAAATTGACAAAGTTTTAAATGGCACAGTTCAAAAATTTGAAAGAAGGATCAGAAAATCGAACTAATCTTTTACCGAAAGGCCTTTTCCATACACTTTGTGCGGCTCCCGTGTAGAAAATTATCGGCAAACTATTCAGGGCCAGGATAGACTGTCCTGACCGCTAATATGGCGCTGTCAAAACGGACTATTATGGCGTTGAGTAGAAGTGAAACGTTTTTGCATGGTCAAACGCTAGTCTGGACAAGCTAATTTAACGCCAGTCAGTCGGTCTTGTGAAAATCTATTTTAGATGGTTGACGTTAAAAACTATTTCAAAGACTGCCGATAAGAAAAAAATCTTTGTTTTTAATGTAATTGTTTTGGTCCTGATAAGCTACGCGACTATGGCTCGAAAAGACTGACAAGATGATGAGGAAAAAATGAATTTTTTAGTGTTCACTTTTCATTTATGTTTTTTTTTCTAACTCCCTGGATTCTTTTTTTGAATGTGCAAAAAAATATTTGAGTTAGACAGTTAGAAAAATGTTTGGTCATGACAGGCTAGCTAGCACCCGATTAGGGCACAAAAAGACTGACAAGATGGTGCGAATAAAAATTCATTTTTTTAATGTTCATTTTTCATTTCTGCTACTTTTAAACTCCCTGACTTTTGTTAAAAAAAAAGCAAAAAAATATTTCGCATTGATACTTAGAAATTTTGTTGGTCATGCCGGACCAGCCAGCACCAGATTATGGCTAGAAAATACCGTCTACATTAGACGGTCTAGACAATGCCCTGAACTGGACGCAAGTCTTTCCCGATCATTTTCTACACGGGGTCGTTGGACGCTACAAAAGCGAGCATCCCCCACTGATAATTAAATTCATGACTTTAAATCGTTCACAATAAATCGAACCATGTCAAACTTCAATTGAAGGGTGGTTATAAATGGATTTGTTTGAATTCTCATTTTTTAATATAATAATAAAAAAATAATTTTAATTTTCTTGTGGTATTTTAGCGTAGGAATAATTCTTTTATTTCATATCAACATCGATATTTCTTCAAATTATTATCGTTCTTTGAAAAAAATAGTTTTCTTCTTTTTAAAGACCTTTCATTATTTTGTTTGAAGTACATAATTTAATATAAGGCCGTGTCTAGATTCACCGAAATTCGATGAGCATAGAGCAAATACTTTCGGAGAGCCCAGGAGAGCTGGAAAAGGGCGACTAGGTTCACCGAAATTCGGTGACCGTAGCACAAATATTTCGGCGAAACTAGAAACTTAGTTAATATATAATCTAAAAAATGTAATATTTTTCACCTTCAATTTCGTAGACATTGTACTTTTTCCTTGGGAGAAAGAATGCATTCCAACTCCTGTTAGCAATTACAGTCTAACTACGATAACTTTCCAACTTTGGGGCTGTAGGGGCGGAAAATTCCAGGAAATGCGGACTTACCGGATGCCCCCTCTACTAGCACGATATTAGGTACGCGCATGCGTAGGAATGATGAGCAAATCATGAGCAAAATAGCACACGTAGTGGGAGAACCCCAATTAGTATGCGTGCCGTACGTGTGAAGACGTTTTAAGGGGAGTGTACACTTATCGGATGGCAAGTTATCGGAGTTGAACTGTATTATTATTTCGAGAAGTTGTAGGCTCCGAAAGCTACGATCATGGTTCCTTAAAGCAACCAATCCCGACGCAACTAGAACGTGTGCGCCATCCACTTCTGCTCCTTCTGTCCTAGAAGGTAAGCAAGGCAGAGTCAGGTCTCTAGCCGCGGATGACCATACGCGCAGACGGGACAGTTGGAGATGAAGGTTTCACCTCTGGATACTTTTTTAGAGCTAACAATCGTTGTAGAATGTTATGAGGAACAGTATTGGCGGACCAGATGAAGTGATCCCAGAAGAACAGCCTTCTGCATCCGGTTGGCGATGGTATGAGCCTGACGCTGGTAAGCCGGAATCTCGAGTTGGCTAAGAAATGAAGCTTTCAAACCTCCAAGACAGACGATTATTAGAACTACTAGATGGACTTTGTAGCCTTGGTACAGCCTGCTCAGCTCGAAAAGAAGAACAATATCAGGCTTCGTAGCACTGATACGTTGAGTGGTGGAGAATAAGAAATTCCAGTAGGTCTTACACTGATCATTCTCCACAACGTTCTCGAGTCCCCCCCTGAGCGTATGGCTTTTAGATCCGCATTGTGTCTCTTTATGTACCCGCAGCGTGCATACTTTGAGCATCCACTGAGAACATGTCCAAGTGTTTCTGGCTCTTGCTTACACGGTCGGCAGTTGATATTGCCTACAGGTACATTCATTATGCGCTCGCGGTAAACTCAGGTGTCTATAACGCCGTCTTGACAGGCAAACAGAAATCCCTCAGTCTCCGATCTCAATCTAGCAGACTTGAGAAACATGTTGGACAGACCCATCGAGAGCTCTTCTCTACGTATGATGCCGTAGAATTTCCCATGAAGGGACTTGTCAGCATGTTCTCTTAATAGAAGCGTATGTTCTGCTTCCTGTACATGACTTTTGAGCACAAAAGGTGTTAGTGATGCTAGGCTATGTGTAGTGTCGCTGGAATCAAATTGGAGGCCAAGCTCCTCTGCGGCCCTATCTGCGGCCTGAACCGCTCTTCGATGAAGACACTTCAAGCTCAGCAAGCCTCCACCCCCTTTATCTTGTGGGAGGTATATTCGAGGTACGGAAGATCTAGGATTTTTAGTTCGATGGATTGTCATCATCTTGCGTGTACTTCGGTCAAGTTGCTTCAACTCATCGACCCCCTCTCATATGTGATATAGCTGGTAGTCATTTGTCTTTTGTCAGATGTTATGACAAATCTTGTCTGCCACAAGAGCATACGCTCTTTTATGCATCTCACTATTTTTGGATGCATCTCACTATTTTTGGATGCATCTCCAGGCACTCAAAGAGCTTAATAAGTAGCTCTTGGTTCGTGTTATCGAATGCCTTACGGTAGTCAATCCAAGCCATGGACAGATTGCGTCGATACCTAATCGAGTCCTGGGTAATACACCTGTCTATTAACAGGTTCTCCTTGCAACCTACCAGTCCTCTCTTGCATCGACGTTGTTCAACTATTGCACTCCATACCGGATCGATAGATGTTAATATCCTCTCTTTGAGGATGCCAGTGAATGGCTTGCAGCTAGTCTTTAAACAAGCTATGGGCCTGTAGTTCTTTGGACTTGACAAATCTCCGGTCTTAGGTATCAATATCGTGCGTCCTTCTACTAGCTTTTTTTAAGTAGAGACGTTCAGAATTGTGC
This sequence comes from Andricus grossulariae, assembly GCA_011634705.1. Classification (NCBI taxonomy): domain Eukaryota; kingdom Metazoa; phylum Arthropoda; class Insecta; order Hymenoptera; family Cynipidae; genus Andricus; species Andricus grossulariae. The sequence goes on from JAABKJ010000780.1 coordinate 20,293, forward strand.
TATTTAAAATTAAATGCATAAAAAATGAACCAAAACTAAAAAAAAGGTTTCTAAATTGAGGAATTAAAAATTTTAAAATCATAGTAGCACTACAATACTGACAAAGTCCCTAATGATAATTATGATCTGTACTGGGCTATGAGTATACCAGCAATAATACTGCCTGAAAAATGAAAAAAATTATAAAATTAACAAATTTTGATTATTATTAATATTTTAATTAAATTATATATTCATCATTTTATTTTTATAATAATAATATTATATTTATTTCAAATAATTATTTTACATTCATACATTTTTTAGTGTTTTTAAGCGTAATAGGACATTGCACGATGCGTGAAACTCACAATCAGCGTCATAAAAATGTGCAAAGTATATGTTTGTAACACTGCATTAATGCCAGGGCACTTGAAGATTTCGAGGCTTAAGTAAACCGCACGATTGCGTGATCTTGAACCGTAATATATGTGAAGGCCTGAGGTTACTTTCTTTAATAGAAATTACACATAAAAAGGTTTGTCGCATATATAGCAGTAAAAGATTGCATACAAATAAATATATACTAAAATTTAAATTCAATGGGAAGATTACTGAATACTTTCAATATTACTCAACAGCATATTCAATTTTTCATTAATTTTATTGTAATTTCTATACTTTTGGTGAATTGAAGCTTCTTTAATCTCATGATTTGTATAGAGAAGAAGGCGTAAATTTATGCAACTATTGTCCCACTGTGAAATTTGAACCATCTATAGAATTTAATTAATTTCAACGTAAACAAGTAGTGGCAACGAAAAACAAGTTTGTCATCCAGACAAGACAAGGATATAAATTCATTCTTACTCTCTGACTTATCACACAATTGAAATTCGAAATTCCTTCACGCTTTTGTTTGTAAATTAATTGACAAGAAACGTCTCTTACTCACTCTGTGTGAATCATCAATTATTATTTACATAACATCTTTCCTTCATTGTTTTTTCTTATCCCTTTTATATTGCGTGACGTTGACTTATCCAAAAATGAGTCTTTATGTGATACATAAAAATACAATATTAAAAATAACTCTAGAATCGCATAGTTTCTGCAAATCTTATTATGACAAAAAACAGAAAAGAGAAAATCGAACATAAATTGCGGTGGAATGCGTCTTTTACTTCCTGGATTTCCATTCCAGCAGAATTAGAATTTTATTGCTCTGAACGCTAATGTATTCCTCCATTTTACACAGCCGAGTTTTGGCTCAAGGACATATTCTGCAAAAAATTTCCTGTAATAAATATTTTATACAAGTACTCGTTTTTTACTATTCTTTCCATGCTGTTGCGTTAATGAATAAAAGCCAACCAGATAAATTATTTTCGAATTAGTAAAATTAATTTAAATTTGCAGATTGCATATGAATAAACAATGGACTATCAATTCTTGGTTATTGTTTAAGCTATAAGTTGATTAGTAATTAATGGAAGCCTGCGAAATAATGTAATAAATGGCCTTTCTATCATAGCAGATTGTATATTATGTATTTCTGAAGTACGTCTGCGGAGAAAATTGTTATTTAGGTATAATCGTTTCTAATTGCATATCTTTCATTGTGGTAATTTCACTGCTGAGAATAGATTGTTCAAAACGAGAGACCTCTACTGCACCCTGGATGATAATTGGCAACTCACCACAATTGCTATTTTGCGCACTACTTATTCACCTGCCGTAAGATTAACCTCTACTGACTTCAATTACAGCGTCTCTTTTTATAAAAATTTCGAAGCATCATTTAGGGAAATTACAAAGCTTGTTTACTTGCAACTTAACGAGATAATTCGTCTTTAGACACATTTTTTTTTTAATTTTGAAACTCTTACTTTAAATAAAAGACAATTATATCAACTAAAAAATCATTCAATTTGTTACAATTTAAATTTTGGGTTCATTTATAAAATATTGTTCAAGTTTGAACGTTTACAAGTAGACAAAAAAAGCTGGGCTCATTTTGAGTAAGATATTAACCCAAAATTGAGACGCAGCATTTTTTAGTCAAAAAATACTTAAATTGAGTTGTTAAGCAAAAGAAAATTACATGAAGCTCGGCAACGACTGAAGTTAAGAAAATGTACAGTTTTGACATTACGGTTTACTATTATTATTTAATTCTGACCACTTCGAATTTGATGTTTTTCATACTTTTTAACCTTCCAATTGCCAAACTTCAAAATGTTCATTTTCAAAATAGGGTATGCTTTCTAAAGTATAGATATAGGGTAGAGCGGAGTCAAATGTGCCGCGAGGAAAAAGTGCCACATACGATAACACAAAAACAAATCATTTGTTACTCGATCTGATATTTTCCGTCAATCGGTCGAATGACCATAAACTCCTGATAGCCGCTGGTAGCCACTTAAAGTTGTTTTTGAGATCGTAGCTAAGGTTAAGTTGTTCTTTTGTGCATAAAGTCACCGTTTCTTTTTGGTACCAACACTTATTCTTCCGTGCCATTGTCATGAAGTAGGTGTAATTTGATGCGTAATTATGTATTCTTGTAGTGCAGGTAGCTTACTGTTCAAAATATTTTGTGTTGTTCCAGAAATATCGATTGTATAAATAATGGGAATGTGTGGGGGTTAAAAAGTGCCAAGTGGCACTTTCTACCGCAGAGTTTATATTACATTAGGCTATTTCACAATCACTAGCTGTTGGAGCTTATTCTGAAAACATTCCAAGCGAGTAATGGATCTAGTGTCACGTATGTAAAAACTGCGGGCTCATGAAAGGGTGTTGTGAACTAGAAATCGAAAATTTTCGTCTATTAATTGCGAAGGTGACGTTGAATAAATCTCTATGCATATTAGTTGTCTGAACATTTATTTATTTTATTGCTATGTACTGTGAAATCCTTCTGTGCAATTTAAAATTTTAAAATTTCGTTTTATTTATGTTGGTACTTTTTATCCCACCGCTATGAACTTTTTACCCCACGTGTGGAGCAAGAAGTATCATTAGACAACGTTTAGAAAAAAATATATAACATAATAGATGGAATGTATATAAATTTATTATGATTATATTTTGGAACTTTAATGTCTCACATATATTTTAAGGCAAAAAGCAACCTAATTTCATTTAGATACATTGTTATGAAGAGTAAATTTTGGCACTTTTAGCCCCGCCCTCCACTACCAATTAAAGAAATTAGCATTTGAATTTCGAAATCTTACTCCCTGCTCAAGAAGATTATTTAAATAACGCTGACTTAGTTAATAAAATATGTCCCGCAAGCTAGAAACGCACTTTTGAATTTTCACGGAAAGAAAAGTTAAGATGATTTGTATTGCATAAGCACATAAATGTTTTACAAAATTCAAAAATGTTGTTTAAAATGTTGAAAAAAGTCTTTTATTTCAGAGTTATATTAAATCTTTAAAAGGTTGTGATGAATAGTGCTCTAAGTCTATAAATTTGTGTGATAAGCAAATTTTTTAATCCTAACGGGTTTGCAGAAAAAACTCAAAATAAATATGTAATATGGTAAAAGTTGATCATACACACTACTTTTAAAAAATAAGTCTAAAATAAGAAAAATACCAAAAGTTTTCAATTTTGAAAAAGAAAGAGTTTTCCTAGATCGTGTTTTGGTAAACCAAAATTATACTCTCCCCTGTATAAATTGATCAGTCTAATACTTTTCGACAAAAACTCAAGAAAATTCGTAAACTTATAAAAATAGCCCAAACCCTCCTGTAACATTTTATTTTTCTAAAAAAAAATAATGAAAAAATGTAGACAACTCTAAGCCTTCCCGTGCAGAAATTTCCCCACCATTCCCTGTTTGAAGTTGGTTTCTGATGGGGCCCCCACCAGAATATCTAGTCTAGAAAAAAATGATGGGTGTCCGGTCAGGTTCTAGTGAAGAATTCCATGCTTCGTATTTGTATGGCGAATATATCTGTATCTAATGGTGCCCCGACCAGAGAATTCTTAAAATCTTATATTGTCTGAAATATTACTTTTGATGTTTTTGAAGGTTTCAGTATGGAGAAACAATGTTTTTTGGACTATTCGAACGCGTTATTCTCAAAAACTTGACATAGGGCACTATCGAACATTTTTATTTAGGGCCAGGCACATATGTGTCAGTTAGAGTTAAAGAGGTTATGTCAAGTACGGCAGTCCAACGTTTTACCAGAGTTTTCAAATTTTGTATTTTTTAGTTGTCAATGTAATTTGTTTGTGTTTTACAATTATTTTTCTCCACGATGGAAGAGAAAAGGCACTCGTAATTTAAATGATAATGCAGAATATTATTTACCCCAATAATTTAAATAAAAACACAATGGCCCTGTATGGGCCTTTCTCTTCAATGGGGTTGTAGGCGGGCGACCCCCACTAGAACCCTACTAGAAAATCTGGTAGGGTCCCCATGGCCATAGCGTTATGTTCCAGATGGGGGCCCGAGTAGCTTTCCTCACTAGAGCCCGATTAGAGATAAGCAAAACTCGTCGGAGCCCCACTAGTGCCCTATCGAAATTTCTGCACGGGTTCATAAAATTGTATTCAGTTAGAAATGTCTGCTTTTTTAGTCTTGGTTAATTTTTGTTTTAAATAAAGATAATAGATTTTATTCAACTTTGATAAGAGAAAAAAAGTTTGTTATTTCGCCGAGAACGACCCAGTACACGTCTTGTTCTATCAGAAAGCTTAAAATTTAAACTAAATTAATTGTTAATTTCTCAAATAAAACATTTCTTACTTTTTAAATTATTGTTCATTCTTCATGGTTTCGAATAAAATTTTCTTCTTTGCCATTTTAAAAATCGAAAATTCTTTAATTTAAATACACCAAATTTTAAACTATTTTTCGAATGCGAGATATTTAAATATAAATTGTTTCATTCGTTCACTTTCCTTAAAAATGATCTAATTTCAATTGTGTATGAAATTCAAAGTATGTACCTCTTGATTAATTTATTTTCTTGCATAGTCTTTTATCCATTCGCATGGAGAAGGGAGTGTCTACATGTATCGAAAAAATCTGTCTATTCATGCCGAAATTCCAGTACAAATAGACCCTTTTACAGTTCCCTCTATTCGTACTGAAGAAATCCGGATATTTGTATCGAAATTTCGGTATACGTAGCCACGGACAACAGAAAATTGTTTTTTATTTACATCAATCGAAGTTTGGTTGAAATTTTAAGATTAACGAAAATATCTACTTAAATCGACCAGAACTTCACTAAAGGCCGTTAATAGTCCCTTTTCCGTAAAAGCTGAAAAAGGGGTTAGTCTCGCGGAAAAGTTTGCAACGCAGATAGTTCGACCGAAATTTCGGTACGAATTGCCGGACTTTTTCGGTACGAATGGCGGGACCTGGAAAAGGAACTATTTGTACAACAAACCATATTCTGCAATATCCAAGATATATTTTCTGTTTACTTTATATTCCTATACAATAATAATTTTATAGAATACATAGTTAATAAAAATGAAGAAAAGAGCGAATCTACCTAAAAGCAGAAGTGTAGGGGAAACTATTCAAGATTAGGTCACTCAAACTTTTAAAAGTTTTATATAATTTATAGAAAATAATTGAGTTGAGATCGAGCTTTTCAGAAAGCTCAAAACTTTTCAAACACTCGAATGTCTTCGAGAACTCGAAATTTTCGAGTTCTAGGACGTCCTCAAGAACTCGAGACTTTCGAGTACTCGAATACTTTCGAGCTCCTCGAAAGTTTCGAGCTGCTCGGAAGTTTCAGGTTCTTGAAACTTTTAAAATTAACAAAAATTTTTTCAAACCCGATACTACGAGGTTCTTCGGATTGCTAACAGCGATTTTGAAATAATAATTGAAAATTTAAGATTTTTTATCCAAAACGATGACCAAATTCTGTAAAAATTCAATAAACTGACGACATCCCTGAATATAATGAATTTCTTCAAAATTCCGACTAAATTTATGAACAGAAGCCCGGAAAAAACTCTAGTATACTGCGTCTCATGGAAATCCATCAGTTTATTAAATTTATTATCTGTCAATTAATTGAAATTCTCAAAAATTTAGTCGCCGTTTTGGATAAAAAATCTCGAATTCTTACTTTTGATTCTAAAATCACTGTTAGCAATTTGAAAAAAATCCCTAGTACCACTAGTACCGGGTTTGAAGAAATTCTTGTTAATTTCAAAAGCTTCGAGAACCTGAAACTTTCGAGCAGCTCGAAACTTTCGAGTACTCGAATGTCTTCGAGAACTCGAAACTTTTGAGTACTCGAATGCCTTTGAGAACTCGAAACTTTCGAGAACCCGAAACTTTCGAGAAGCTCGAAACTGTTCGAGTCCTCGAAACTTTCTAGTAGCTCGAAAATTTCGAGAACTCGAACTTTCGAGCATACTCGAGCTTGACTCGACTCGACTCGAAAAAAGTCGTCTCGACTCGACTCGATGTTTCGAGCTTTTTGCACACCCTTAGTAAGAAACAATTTCGAAGTTTGTTTTCCACTCTTCTCATTGAAGAGTATACGTAATCGTTTTTGCTGAAAAAATTAGAGGCAAAAAATACTTCCTCTTGCATAATTGCAAGGTGTCACTGATGGTCGCCAAACTCCAATGAGTTAAATCGGTTGAAATAACGAAAATTATTCGAACTATCTGAAAAAATGATAGAACCGAGATTTATTGACACTTTTGGATCATGGAGAGTACAAAAAAATGGTACGCAACATCTCTTGCCAAAACTAACCCTACAAAAGTGACAGTTGTTAGCATTACTTGCCTATGTTCTGTGAAGTTGTTTTCGGGTCCATTCAGTGATACCAATTAAAATAATCAATTGTATGTGTGACCTACTCTTTCTGACCCACTCTTCAGAAATGCTTCGAGTAACAGCAAGTTTTTAAATCATTTTAACGACAAAACAGAAAACCTTCGTCTTCAAAAAAATGGTTAATTACCAGCGGACACTGTTATATAACTGTGATGTAACAGTTCTAGAACGGAAAGGAATAGGTTCTGCAACAGGTAGAGAACATACTTAGACCATGGTCCGAGTAATGTTGTCCCCAAATGGATGTAGCAATTCTATAACGCTGTTACAGAACCATGTTCTGTCACAGATATGTAACAATTCTGGAACAGCGTTATATGTAAAAAAATATACTTAGAACAATTTAGGAACAGTGTTACAAAATAACCATGTTCTGTGATAGCGCAGTAACGCATTTGTAACAGTGTTACGATGTAAATTTGTTCTGTAATCGTTCTGCAACAATTCTGGAACAGCATTATATGTGAAAAAGTACTTTTAGAACAATTGAGGAACAGGGTTACAGAGTAAAATTGTTCTGTAATAGTTCTATAACAATTCTGGAACCGCATTATATGTCAGAAAGTATTTTTAGAACCATTTAGGAACAGGGTTACAGAGGAACATTGTTCTGTAATAGTGCCGATATTGTACCGTTATGCAACAGATATGGAACTCAAATACGTAACAAATTTGGAACTCAAATACGTAACAAATATGGAACTCAAATACGTAAAAAATATGGAACTCAAATACGTATCAAATATGTAACTGAAATACGTAACAAATATGGAACTCAAACACGTAACAAATATGGAACTCAAATACGTATCAAATATGTAACTCAAACACGTAACAAATATGGAACTCAAATACGTAACAAATATGTAAGACTGATACATAACTATGACATCACACCAATCGAACAAAATGCGAATTGGGGTCCAAATAAAGAGGATTACTATATATTGGTTTTACCCTAAATTGATATACGTATAACTATAGAATCAAATTTTTTGGAATGTTTAAACATTTCAAATAACATAATTACAAAACGAGCATAAAACAAATACAGAAGACAGTTAATGTAACACGTGTTGCATTCTAGTGAATGTTTCAGTAAATGTTCTATAACTCTGTTCCGTATCAGTTACATTACAGAATTCCTGAACTGTTACATATCCTCACAATAACAGCGTTACAGAACAGTATGACCTTCATGTTCCGTTCTTGGAATACTTGTGACATTCTAGCGACATAACAGTTCCATCACTCTGTTCTATATTAGTTACAGTACAGTTTTCCAGAACTGTTACATATCCTTACAGTAACAGCGTTACAGAATCATGTGACCTGTATGTTCCGTTCTTGGAACACGTGTGACATTCTAGTGACATAACAGTTCCATCAATCTGTTCTATATTAGTTACATCACATAATTATAGAACTGTTACATATCCTTACAGTAACAGCGTTACAGAATCATGTGACATTCTAGTGACATAACAGTTCCATCACTCTGTTCTATATTATTTACATCACATAATTATAGAACTGTTACATATCCTTACAGTAACAGCGTTACAGAACCATGTGATCTGTATGTTCCGCTCTCGGAACACGTGTGACATTCTAGTAACATAACAGTTCCATCACTCTGTTCTATGTTAGTTACATCACATCATTATATAACTGTTACATATCCTTACAGTAACAGCGTTACAGAACAATGTGACCTGCATGTTCTGTTCTTGGAACACCTGTGACATTCTAGTAACATAACAGTTCTATCACTCTGTTCTGTTTTAGTTACGTAACAGAGTTCCAGAACTGTTACGTATCCTATAACAGTAACAGCGTTACAGAACAGTGTGACCTTTATGTTCTGTAATTGTTATGGTACACGATTGTAACAATGTTATGTATAAATGTTCCCTTCTTGTTATGTAACATTTACCTAACGTGTCCTTAGGTTTCCAAATTCAATTACAATGCAAAAACCTACCAAGAAACAATACTATTTCGATAAAGACTATTCACATATGATAGTTACATTTTTTGTTTTCATATACCGAAAATCACTTTTTTTGATCTCACAGATTTGTTACCCATAATATCACAACAAAATATTGTCCACTTATGCTAAATATGGTACCGAATATTGTAATCAAAGATATTTTTTTCAGACATTCTATTAAATTCAAATGCCTACTCTTTGAAGTGACCATAGTGGCCATAGTTTCCTCTATAGCATTAACAAAAAAGAATGCAATTTCACTTATTCCCTTCATTTCTTAATGTTTATATTTATCTAACTCAAAAATGAACGTTGATCTAAGAAAAATGTTTTTGCAATAAGAGTCAGTAATCCGAAGTGAGTGTGAAACAATGTAAACAATGGAAAGTCTATAAAAGGAGACCTGTTTGCTCGAATGCACTTAGTAAAAATAAAAAATTACGAAGTGACTTCACCTGAGTAGATAAAATTAGGTCATTGCGCCACATGTAATGGACATCAGAAGCATCACGTTGGCCCCACTCGGTCCCTTCATAATATGCTAGCTATTAGCAAACTGTTTACGTTTCACAGGTTCTGCGTTCATCCCTATATGTATAGTATATACTAATATACTGCACGAGATATCTCGTGATTTTAACGCCATTCTTCTTCGTGCAAACGCCTACACAGGCTGATCGACATTTAGTGCCCTCCTACTATAAAAAGTACACACTGAAAAAGGAATCTGAAACTAGAACAGACCCGCGATTAGTTTTCATTACGGCTCACGCTATCTATGTACCTCAGGAATAACTCTCTGATCAATTTTTTACGATTCCATGAAAGTTGATTCAGATTTAAAAAGTGCTAAAGAATGCAACTACCCTAATTCGAATAAGTAAAAAATCAATTGAAACTGTTTGTGAAAAAGGGACCTAACTGTACTCAAATTTCGATTTCGAAAACAGAAACCAAAAAAAATTAATTCACATAAATTTCAATTAATAATCACATACATGCATTTAAAGAAAAAGCTAATAAACTCTTACTTATCGTGTTTAGCGAATTCTCATGTTGACTTGCATTTAAATGTAACAAAAAACATTTCATACATAGGAAACGGGATCTAAATAAGTTTCCTGTTAAGATCCCTTTTCCATGATACATATTTCATTTGCTTTTTCGGAAATTTGACAATAGTGTCAGTGACGTTAATCCGGTTTGTTCTGGATTAGCTATATTTTGTGGTTTTATAATATTATTGTCCATCCAAATGGTTACATTTATTTTAATTATTTAGTGCTATTTACGAACTTTTTAGTATAAGTTCAATTTTAACCTCTGATACCGGCAGACATTTTAAATTTTGTTTACATCCCTTCTCGATAATAATCTAACTTTTTAATCAATTTTAAGATTAATTAGAGATTATAATTGTACTTTTTATTGCAGAATTTATTAGAGGACATTTAATAGGTCATTCCTGCATATTTAGTTTAATCATCACCAAAAAAATAATACTTAGGTCGCTTTTTAACAAACGGCTTCAATTTTACTAATTGCTGTAGAAACGAACTACTACAGAAAGTTAATTTTTCACCGCACCCCTGAAAATTGTTAATGCTATCAAAAAAATTATCGGGGAGACTACCCTATAGCTATAGTAGGTAATGATCCTACAATAGATGATCATTCATTTTAAATACTAAGGCGATATAGCTTAATGATATAGTGACGTATTAAAAATAATTCTTTTAATGTAATTAATACTCAAGACATGACACGTGTTCACACATTACAATTAGAATTACCTACTTCCTACATAATTACATATCCTACTTCGAAAAGAGTTAACTTGGCTAATATTTTAATATTGCCCCCAACACCATGAAGTTCTAGATTATTATTTTAATATGGGAATTTTTTGCTCAAAAATATGTAATTTAAGCATGAAAATGTATCATAAAAAAGTTGTACACCTCTATTGAAAACTTTTCAATGCATACGAATTCATAATGATTTTTTCATTTCTATCCCTACCCAAATCTTTTCTGGGCACCACAAAAAAATACGTAGGGTAAGGAGGGACAGCACCGACCAGTCGACAGTCAATGATTTTTTTAAAGTTAATAAGATGTAGAATTGATCCATTTTTTTCATTTCAAGTCCTACATTATTGTATATCATATTTCTATAAGTATTAGTTACATGAATAAAACAATGAGGTAATAAATTAATAATTTCTAACAAGCTGCGTCTCGTCGGCTTTGCCTCACACTGGAGGGCAAAGCCGACCGCAGCTTTTTATAAAAATCAAAACATTTGACGATGGGAAAACATGATGATTTACTGCTGTGGTATTTTGTATACTAGAAAAATTGCCTTTAAACATATCCAGCAAGAAGAATAAGTTATTTTAAATAAAAATAGTAATAGCTGTGATATAACGTCTTATTCGTTGACATTCCACTAGAGACAGACTACGGGCAAAGGTTTCTACCGTACCGACTGGATTGATAATAATAATAATAATATTCAATAGTTTCTTGTATGTATCCCAGAAAATAAGTGGCTGTCCTACATTACCAATCACTTATCATAACCTAAGCACTTTTAAACTATTATTTTCGTCGGCCTTGCCCCCTGGTGAGGCCTCAATTATTTATGATATTTAATATACTTTGAACTTTAATTAGGTTCAGTCATTATAATGACATGATGTGATATTATTTTATCTGTCAAAATAACAAATTTTCATACTATAAGTACTGCCATTAATGTTAAAAACTTTATATTTCTGCCTGCGAATATCCCATTATTTCGTTGTCAAAACTGTTTTCTGCATAATTTTTCATTTACAACGTCAATTTTCAAGCTTTTAGTAAGTAACACCATCTCTTTAATAAAATAGATTTATTTAATGCAAAGTAGAATTAAAATTGTTGAATAATAGCAATGTTATAACCAAAATCGCCTTTGCCCCACCGGTCGGCGCTGCCCCTCCTTACGCTATATGATAGTTCCACCGAAACCGTCATCCTGCAGTGCCTACATACCCACATTTTTACGTCTTCCATCTTCTTCTTTCTCGGAAACAGAAATAAAAAATCCTGCCTCTGAATAAAAATATAAAATACTGCCATATTTTAGTTTCAATTCTCAGATTCTAACTCAAATGAAATCGTCTTTTTCTAAACTCTTGGTATTTATTTATTTTAAATATATAGTCATCACTTAATTTTGTCTCCTTACAAATTTCGGTAGCTTCCTCTGCTACGAGGGCTGTTTGATAAGTCAGTGACTTTTTGAATTGTCCTGATGAAACAGCACCTTTTTCTTCAATAACTGCGGTCTTTTTTGCTTCAAGTCAATATCGAATCTGCCCAAAAGCTCTGAATAATATTGGACGTTGATCGCTTTACGCTTCTGAAGGTAATCGATATGAATGGTACCGCTTGCATCCCAAAAAACTGTGGCCATGACCTTGTTGGCCGACAGACCCACCTTGGCCTTCTTAGGCCTTCATGTTCACCCGGAGAAACCCACTTTTTTATTGCTCCTTGGTCTCTGGTGTGTTGTGGTGGATCCACGTTTCGTCCACGGTTAGGAAACGATGCAAAAACTCGTTCGGATTGCGGCTGAACATCGCCAAACACTCCTTTGAAGT
>JAABKJ010000781.1:0-32756 GCA_011634705.1 Andricus grossulariae
TGAATAAGCAGTACCAGCTTGAGATACAGAAATAAATATGATATACATTTGATATAATAGTGTTGAACATAATGTAAAAAAGTTCAGATTTCGGACAAAATCGAGTGCGAAGCACGAGATACGTGATGAGAATGTGTTCGTTAAAGACAAAGAAGTTTTAACAAAATAGAAGTCACAATCACCAAATTACAGTTGTCGATGATTTGACATTTAAGTTTTAAAGGGTCGGGCGCAAATGTGGGAGAAATGCAAAGACCGAGCGCGTAGTGCGAGAACTAACAGTCGCGCGCCCTAGGCGCTCTCAAACTAGCGAGCCGCGCGCGAGGCGCGCGTTGAGAATGTGCCCGCGCAGCGGGCAGATTTTTTTGTGTTAGGAAATCAACTACTTGGTTTAAAGTTGAACTACTTTTGAAAAAATCATTTTGGATTAAAAATTCAACATTTTGGTAGAAAATTAAACTATTTGGTTTAAAGTTAACTTTCTTGATGGAAATTTATATTTTTAGTTTAAAATCCAAGTCTTGGTTCAGAACTTAAACTACTTACTTAAACCAGTTTCTCATTTCTTATTTATTTCTCATTTCTCATTTCTCATTTCTTATTTCATATTTCTATTTTCTTATTTTTGAATAATTATAGTTATTCTTGTCTGACGAATCTTCAAAGCAAAACAATCTTAGAAAATTCATATTGCTATTTTACATTTTTGAATTTGATTTAAAAAGATTAATCGTCAACCGAGAAAATGACTTTTTAGCAAAGTAGTTCTACTTTTAAACAAGAATTTGAATTGAAAAAAAAAACGAACTCTCAACGAAAAATGTAATAGGACCGGGAAACCGGAAATTTTTCTTCGGCCGGGAAAACCGGGAAATGACAGTGAATTATATCATTTTACCGTGCATTTTACAAATTTTCAGAAGGAAAATCTATCCAAGTTCGATTTCAACAGCCTCTTAAATAATTAGTTGAATTGATATCTTTTTCAATTACATTATCTTATCATTATTATCTTATCTTATCATTATTATCTACATTATCAGCGTGATTCAAAAATCTTTTGATTTAAAAAATGTTCATTTTAGGTTTTTATTTTTAGGCGTACATTTTTAATTTCAAGAATTTCAAAATTCGATTTTTTATTTAAAAAAAAACATTTTTATTTCATCAACTATAAATATAAATAATTAATTTTTTTTAAATTGAACTGAACTTTAGGTATTGAAAAGTGAACAATAATTGATTTGACAAGGCGACTCTAAATCCGTTCAAAATTTCCAAATTTCATCGTTAACAATTGAACTGTTTTAATTTGAAAACCTCATTCGTTAAAAAATGTAAAAGTCCGATTGAAACTTTATAAACTATTTTTAAATTAAAAATATCTTTATGATAATAGATTCATAATTAAAGGCTTTTGATAAATTGAAAATATTGTTTCAGTCCAAAGTATTTCATTTTTAACCCATTAAATTTTACTGTTCATTTAAGGCGATTAATTTCAAATCAAATATTAAAAAGTAAACAATTTGAAACTGAATTGGTTGAACACGAAAGCCTTGAATCGTTATAATTTCAAAGAGCTTTAGACATTTAGAAGTTTTGAAAGGAATTAAAACATTTACTTAAGAATCCCAGGAACATTGAAAATTATTTTTCAATATGAAAAATTATTTTTAAAGAATATTTAAAAAAAATGTATGAACATTTTCAAAATTGTCAAAGTAGAATCTGGAAGATTTAGAGAAAAAGTTTTTAATTCAGCAGCATTTTATAAAAAGTTTAGGAAAAATTCAAATAATTTAAAAATATATTAAGAAATTCTGAAAAAATTTCAAAACTTCTAAATATTTCTTACAGATATTCGAATTTTTTCTAAAATTTTGTAATATCGCAAAATTAAAAAAATTTGCTTCACAATCTTCATTCTCTTCTTAAATGTAAGGAAATCAGTTGAAATGTTTTAAAATATTTTCTTAGAATTATATTTTCAAAATAAAAAATAAATATATATTTTCCGTGGAATTGTAACGAAACATTTTTATTTCGTTCCAAATTTTAAAAATATTTTCAAATTTTTCATTATTTTGAAATCTTTTCGAAATTTGTAAACCTTTGAAATATCTTTAGAACTACTTCAAATATTTCCTAACATTTTTCAAAATCCTGCACTAATTAAAAAATTTGCCTTAAAATCAAAGCTTAAATGATAATTAAGATATTATATATTTTTCTACATAATTTCATTTTTCTCATATTTTTGAAAGTGTGAAAAAGTTGGGAAAATAATAGTGTTGTAGCAAATTGTTAAAGACGCAATTATTTCCACCAATTGTTTTAGATAGGAGACGTAAAATATAAAAAGCTTTTAAAAGTGTCTATAATTGTTCATTTTTTACAGAAACGTAGGACGACGCATTTTATGAATTTTACAATGCTTAGTGAGAGGTCTTATAAATATATTTCAAAGCATATTATATGAAAATTTGTTTCAACCATTAAGATTAATTGATTTATTAACTGTGAAATAACATGGAGACTCATGTCCTCTACCTCCATCTCAAAACAAAGATCGGAGTTGCAAAAACAACGGCAGGATATTACCCTTAACTCCCGATATAAGAACCCCCGGTTTACGATATTCCTAGAACTGAGGGCCACCTTAGTTTCGTGATGAGAGGAGCCGTGGGCCGAAAGAGAAACGGTGCCCAGTCAAGCGTGACAAACAGCTCGAGGGCCGTACCCTCAGCACTTTAGTTGCATTCGGTTGCGTCATGCGTCCAAATTCAACAGAAATTATTCACGCGGCCCTGCCTGTTTACGTTTAGATTCACCCAATTCAGGATCAAGGCCACTGAAAGGCATGCCCGAAACCGTTCTTATATCGGAGTTGAGTGTATTCGTTATCACTACTCTCATTAGACAATCAAAAGCGTTCTTAAAAATACTGCCACAGGAAAATATTTTAATTACCAACTTTGACATGCAAAGTGTACACATGTCGAATTCCGAAGTTAATTTCAAATTTAACTGTGAATTTAAAAATTGTTTTCTCCTTCGATTTAGCGACCTTGTCGTGGCGGAGATGGTGGTGGAGATGGTGGCGGAGATTTCAATACTTTTATTAAACGAGGATTAGGAATTTTATTCGGATCGCCATATATTTCGCGATTAAAGTCCACTCGAGAATCGTATTGAGAATTTTCATTTGTGGTTTTTATAGTGATACTTCCGCTCGCTTGCCATCCTATAGTATTTTTTTTGGTTGGTGAGTGAAAACTTTGGGCTGGTGGGGCAGAACCGCGCCCCTGAGCAGGCGCGGGAGGCCTTATCGCTGGGGAGCCTGGTGAACGAACAATATTATCACCCTCATTTAAATTACTCATCTGTGCACTCAATTCTGTAGGAAGAAATTTCAAAAAATTAAAGCCTTTCTTTAAAATTTTTGATTGGAAAATATTATTAGGTTTTCAAGAAAGCACGGAAATTATTTGTGGTTTCGCTCTAGTCGCATCTTTCGCTGAAGTAAAGTTTTATTTTCAATTAAAAGAAGCAAAAGACAAATAGATTTTTAGCTGATGAGTTTTAAAAAAATTCAAAAAAGTTTCCACAATATTGTTCTGAATTCAAGATGAAACATTTTCAAGTATTGTTTCTTACTTCGCACATATAATATTTCGTATTTTCGCTAATATTTCTGTTATATTTCGTACTTACGAATAGAGTAAAGAAAAATTATAAATGCAAGGGATAAATTCCCAAAAACAATCTTCATTTTTTCAGATGAGTTACTGACATGCAACTGAAATAGGTGCAATATACTTTTTCGGAATATATTTGTGGCTATTGAATATGCTAAGAACCATTCGATTACTCAGCCTTCAATTACATAAGATTTTTATGATATTAGATTTGGCAATAATAATTCCTCAGATTACTGAATACTTCATCTTACTTTATGTCAGTGATGAAATTGACGCAGATTTGTAAGACATTCAATTTCGCAATAAGAATTCTTTACAATACTGAAGATAAAATCATACTGTGGATAAAATCAAATACATTTCGAAATTATCAATAGATATTTCTTTTTTATTTACTAGAATTATAAAGACTTATAAGCTAATAATGGAACAGATAAGATCTTAGATCTCTGATGTCTGAATTTTATAAGCTGAATTTCGTTATCGTAAAACCTGCAGAATTATTAAAACTTAGTATCTCTGAAGATCACATTTTAAATAGAGAAATAAAATTGAAACTAATACCTGCTTTATTTTGGTAAAAATATCAAACAATTTCAACAACTAGCAATGTCCCTACTTTAGAAGCAATTTGAACCTGATCATAGAGGAAAATAAGCAAATAAAAAGAAGGTAAAATTAAAATATTTACTTTTTTTGGGCTCAAAAACAATCAAAAGGTTGACCAAGCTCATTTATTTACCAAAAGCCTGAGATATTATGACCTGAAATTATGTTGAAATTCATAAATTAATTTTTTGCAATTTTTCAGGGTACGAGAAATATAAACATACAAAGAAAATAACTAATGTTAATTCTAGGAGGTGAACTCTCTGAATAAATAGGCAAATCATATTTAATCAAGAAATCAAGTCTTTATGTGTTTCAATAATTCTGAATCTTGCAAAATGTACAGAAATTGTATAACAGATGCCTACATAGATAAGAAGCCAATTAGCAAGATTCCACGTCGAAAGAAACGTCTTCTAACACGACCACAATGAAAATATCTACTTTGGTATTATCTCCAAATATCTCTATACAATATTAAATATAAAAACAGATTTTAAACATGTAATCACTTAATGTATAATAAAACAGGTAAATCATTTCATATTGAAAAAAGTGTCAAGAATAGTTTAATCAATGATTAATAATAAGCAAGATCACTGAAGTAAATATTTTCACTAATTGGCTTTGGTGAAATAAACTTGTGATTTTCTCTATTCCATTAGTGAAATGCTATAATATTACTATTTTATTATTTCAAATAAACAATACAATATAAAATTAATTAAGTTACTATTTCTAACAAAAAAACCCGCCCCAGATGGTTATGCAAGCTTTTGAATAATGTAACCCGAATAAACATTCCTCTGTAAATCGCAATTACTGCAAAGTGAGCTACTGATTTACTTTATTAATGTTTTCTACCAAATATTCTTACTTGTATTTCAATATAAATTAATTTCTACAAATATCTCAATAAAGTGTTAATAATTGAAGTCATGAATAAGAAATTAAGTTGCCTTGTTTGATTCAGTCCACCTTGAACAGTGATGGCTAATTTTTATTATGACGGAAGTTTTTACCCTCGCGTTCGCTGGACCGGAACTTGCTTAGGCTACCAGATCTCGAGACCCTAGGTGAATGATGATTTTTGAATGTTCATGTAGCTTCGATGTTAGAACTTCCACACAGACGCTAACTTTCACAGATTTGAGAAATACCCGCAATTCTGATGCTAGATGGTTTATGGTCCGACCTAATGGTCCGGAGTTTAGAATTTCGATGGTTTTTCTATTGTTTAACTTCTGCTGCTTATGGAAAGCTTCTAAACTGGTCCTTAACTGATGCTGGTTTCTAAGCTTCTAAGCAGCTTTTTCCTTAAGAATGGGCAGTATTTATGTACGTTGCCCTTCTTCAGATTCACAGATGGGCTTCTGATAATAAAGTAGAGGTAGGTCTTGATTTTAATAAGTGTCCATTATCGATTATGTGAACAAATGGAAACAGTTTAAATATCCAATAAGAAATGAGGATTTTAGATATTCTCATATTCGGAAAAAGACGCTGTAGTATTAATGCAATATACCCATTCCTAAGTACCAAACTGGTAAGTATTTCTAGATATGGTAGTAAATGTATATAAATCAAAATAACCAATCAGCCATTAGAGATCGTTATATGTTCGTATTTGGAAAATAAGGCAATTTTCAAAATGCATGGTATCCTTTCTTAGATATCGATGGGTATGAAGTTCTAGATGTGATAAAACATATATGTGAAGTAGTAAAACCAATCTGTAATTGGAGATCATGATATTTGCATATTTAGGGAATGACGCAGTTGTCAAAATGCATGGTATTCCTCCTTAAATATCAAGAGGTAGGAAGTTCTAGATGTAGTGGTGATTTTTGTGAGTCAAAATATCTCATCAGCATATAGAGATTGTGGATACTTCCATGTTTAGAATAGCATAATAATTCGGAGGTGTTAATTCCAGGAATCTAACTTCCTGTTTGTTTGTGTAGGGCTTTTTCTAAATATACAATAGTTTTGCGATGTGTATTGCATTGAAAGTCCTCCTACAAATCTCATGTTTAACGATAATTGTCGTTTTCGTGATGAATAATTCAGTTTTTTACGACAATCTGGTATCTGGTGCATGGGAATGCATGATAATAACATAAGAATTATACAGATATGTATGTATGTATGTTATAAATATTTACTATAATAAAAAATTGCAAGACGTGACATAAAAATTATTAAAGCACAATTTAGTGAAGTTTCAAAATATTAGACATAATTAATGGTAAAGCACCTGTCTCAAACTACACATTTAAAATGAAAAATTAGTGTTGAAAAATATAATATTCAAAAAGAGGGTTTGCTATTGCAGTTAGGATTTTAAATATCACTTCAAAGTCTGCCCCACAAGTTTTTTCAATATTTTCACGTGGTATTGCTGTTTCAGGGTAAAAATCGAAAATAATTATTCAAACCGTTCATACTGCGGGCTAAAATAGTTAATTTAATACTCAAGAAGATTTGTGTAAAGTGGAAAAATAGGAAGAGTCTAAATATCTAAATAGAATTAAGGATTTTAGATGTGCCCATATTTTGTGGATGACGCAGTGGCCATAATGAACAGTATCCCTTTTTAAGTACGAAAGGGGTAAGCAGTTTTGGATTTAATTATAAGTGTATGTGAAGTAGGATGACCAATCAGTGATGAGACATCGTAATATGTCCATATTTAGAGAGTGACACAGTTTGTCAAGATGCATTATATCCCTTCTTAAATATTGAGAAGTAGGAAGTTATAGAACCGTACGTAAAATAAATAATGACCAATCAGCGATTAGAGATTGTCAATACTCGTATATTTAGGAGAAGCGTAATAATGTGTAGGTTTAGATTCGAGGAGTCTACCTTCCTGTTTGTTTGGGGTCCTGAATATAGAATAGTTTTACGATTTGTTTTCGCATTGGATGGCTATAACTGGTGCATGGAAATGCATGATAAAGACGTAAAAATGATACAGATATGTAATGAAGATTTTGGTATTATTATGCGTAGGAGATTGAGAATATAGTCAGTTTTTATCGTTGTCTTCATGATCGATTGATGGGTCTATAACTGGTAAGCATCTATTCGTTGTGTTAGTTGAGCAAAAAATGATGTTTACGGTCCTATTTGGGCGTTGTTCCTTTTAAATCTGGTCCTAACAATCGATCTTCATGACATTATGTTTATTTTTCATGAGATTTTGGCCATAATAGTTGGGTATTGGATTTTATAGAGGATTTTACAATATTTGAATATGCTTCTTGAACTTATAGATTTATTATTGAATATGAATGTTTCAGAATTATAATTTATTTTTAGTAGATAATAATTATTATAAAAGCGCGGAAGATCATTCAAAAATAACAAGACTCAAAATTATCATCTTTTTCGCCCTGCCCCATTCAATTGCAAAAAATAATCTCAGCTCTTTTTCATTCCAACCTTTCAATTCACCTACTTTATCCTATTCGCTCCGAACTCACTTCCTCTATAACTCATAACCGCTAGCTTTCTCAGAACGCATAAATTCGGGTAAAGTGGATCAAGTAAATCCCCACATAGCTCAGAATATAAGAAGAATCTGATTTTCTGCGGTAGCCCAACTCAATAAATTTGAACAACATAGTGACCAAATACACTTAGTCGAACTAAACGTGCAACAGGTGACGTAGCGGAATTGTTACCGTTTCGCCGCATGATAAAATCAGGCCGTAACCGTGATACGGTGTGACTCTAGGAGTCTAGTGGGTTCACCTATTAGCTCGTTTCCGGTTAGCTGGTGAACCGCTGAATCCCAATACCCTCGTGCTGTGCATCCAATTGCACTCGCTGTCGGGATCGATGGACAGACTTTAGCATCCACAGGCCCTCGGGCATGTATTCGCCAGCGTCTCGTAAATTTTCATTAAAATGAGAGAAAAATGGACATGCCTCGAGCCTGTGGAAGGCAGGGAGGCTGACTCTGAATTATGTGGCCGGCGCTGTTACGAAGACGTATACGCAAGACGCGAGAGTTCCCTCGCTCACCTCTCAATGATTTGTACCTCGCTCGGGGTGGTTAAGAAATATACCCTTGACTTGCCACATTATTTTTCTCCGACCTGGATTTTTCCAAGGGATTGAGCGGTCTCTTCACTTTTGAATTTTCCTCCCACTCATGAATCAGATCAGGGTGGCCGAAGAACTTCATTTTCAAAATTCTCTGACTCTTCCCTAATTTTTCCCTAATCTATATTTTATTTTCCCTGTTTATTTTTATTCAAAGGAACCAAACAGTTCTAGTTTTATCAACAAAAAAAAATAAATTTCTTCCAAACAGAGGAATTTTCATACCAAGTAGACAGTTTAAAAAATAGTTGAATTTTCAACCAAAAGAAGATTCGAGTTGAATTTTCAATAACTAAATATGAATATTCGAGAAGAAGTTCATTTTCAACCCAGAAAGATGAATTTTTAACCGAATAGTTAAATTGCCAACCTACAAAAATGAACTTTCAACCAAATCGTCGAATCTTTTAACAAAAGTGATTCAAATTCAACTTAAAATAGTTGCATTTTCAACAACATAATTAAATGTTCAAGCCTAAAAGACAAATTTTTTACAAGACAGTTTATTTTTCAACAAAAAAAGGTTTCTCAAAGACAAATTTAATAGTTGATGTTCCCATTTGCAAAAAGTGAATTATCAACACAATAGTTCAATTTTGAACCAAAGAGATGAACGTTAAACTAAAAAAAAAATGTTCAACAAAGCAATTAACTTTTACCAAAATAGTTGAATTTTCAATTAAAAAGGATCCATTTTCAAGAAAAATCTAGTTAAATTTTTAACTATACAGATAAATTCTTAACTAAAATGACGAATCTTCCATTGAAATATTATAATTATGATTTAAAGAAATTAATTTTTAACAAAATAGTTGTATTTTTATCAAAAAAGGATTAAATTTCTACTACAACAGATCAATTGTAATACAAAAAAAACGGTTATAAAAATGTTTGAATTTTCACCTAAGAAAGATTCCAATTGAATTTTCAATACAAAAATATGAATTCTCAACGAAAATTTAATTTTCCGACAAAATAGTTGAATTTTCAACACAAAAAGACGAATTTTAAACCAAACAGATGAACTGTCAAACTACGAAGATGAACTTTTAAGGAATAATATAATATTAGATATTTCAAGCCAATACGATTAAAATTTTAAATAGAAATAGAAAAATAAATACAAATTTTCAACAATATATTTGAATTATCAACCAATAAAGATACATTTTCCTCTAAAAAGTTGCATTTTTATCGAAAAAATATTGAATTTCTACTAGAACAGAATCAATTTTGATATCAAATACAAGATTTGAAAAAAGATGAATTACTAACATAGAAAGATTTCAGTGGAATTTTCAACAGACATCTGTTAATTTTCAAAAAAAGACGAATTTTGAACAAAACAGTTAACTTTTTAAACACAAAGGATGGATTTCAAATAAATACTGTAATAGATATTTCTTCGTGATATGGAAATTTTCTGAGAAGATAAAAATACAACATTTGTTGGTTATCAGATTTTTAATTTGAAACATTTTTGATACAATAAAATTAGGTAGTTTAGACACATTCTTTCCTGGTTAGGAATAAAAAGAGAAAAACTCATTACAATATTATCATAATTAAAAGATAATGATTACATTTTCAAAATATAATGAGTAAAAAATTCTTTTCATCTGACGAATAATATCCTAACGCTATGGATTGCCATTCAACAACATAATTTTCATTGTTTTCAAAAATTCTCATGAACAAATTGACAGTCCAAACTTTTTTTATTCAGATTTTTTTCGGCGAATTCATTTATTGTTACCTTCAGAATTATATCTGGGCAAAGAGACGAAACTTCTAAGTTAAAAAAGGCCAACAGTAGTTTATACAATGATAATTATCACTATATGTTATCAAATGGCAATTTTTTGGTTGAGTATATACACATTTCTTGAGGCTAAAAGAAGTGACTATGCAGAAAATAAAAATGGCTTATGTTCAAAAATGTGCATTTTTTATAATAATTGTTGACAACATCACAAGTGTTGTTAAATGGCAATTTCTTTTGTCGAAATCTTATTCTTGAAAAGAAAAGAAATAATTGACAGAAAAAATGGTATATGTTCGAAAACGCGAAATGAGTAAATTTGTTTGTAACAAAATTTTGTAACAATTTATAACAATAGGAATTGTAGGAATAATTTTCTACGAAAATAATAGAATTCTTAGCCCAAAAAGATGAATTTTCAAGAAAAAAGTTAATTTTAAAGCCAAAAAGTCGAACTTTCTACATAACAGTTAAATTTTCTTCCAGAAAATGCAATAGTTAAATTTACAGCTAAAAAATTGATTTTCAACAACAACAAAAACACGCGAATTTTTAGTACTTTAGTTTAATTTTCATTTCAAAGGTACGAATCTTCAACTAATAAAATGAAACACCTAAATACCAATTGATTTCAGAGTAAAAAAGTATGTTCTCCTTTTTTTTGTGAACCTCACAAATCTGACGAATTATCTAGAAAACAATTAAGTTTCAACCCGAAAATATTAATTTTCAACCAAAGGGTTCATTTTCGACCAAATGGTTGAATTTTCGACTTCAAAAGATGAATTTTCAATAAAAGAAGTTAATTTTAAAGCCAAAAGTCGAACTTTCTACAAAGAAATTAATTTTAATTAAGAAAATGGAACACTTAGATTTGCAGTTGTAAAAATTGAATTTGAACAAAAAGAAGCGAAAAATTTTTAACAGAATAGTTTACTCTTCAGCCAAAGATGTGGATCTTCAATTAATAAAGTAAAAAGCCTGAATATCAACTGATTTCAAAGTGAAAAAATACGAGTTCATTTTTTGGTAACTTCAAAAATCTGGCGAATTATTTAGCAAATAGTTAATGCTTTAACCGGAAAATATACATTTAAAAAAAAAGGGTTAATTTTCAAAGAAATAGTTCAATTTTCTACGAAAATCATAGAATATTCAGCCCAAAAAGGTGGATAAATGAATCTAAAAAGTCGAATTTTCTACAAAACAATTGAATTTCCACCCAGTAAATGAAATAGCTCAATTTTCAATTAAAAAAATTGATTTTTAACAAAAAAAAAAGGAAGGAAATTTTAAACAAAATTATTAGATTTTCAACCAAAGAGATAGATCTCCAACTAATAGAATGAAACTCCTGAATATGAATTTATTTGGAAGTAAAAGTATTAATTTTCAATCGAAGGGTTCATTTTTAACCAAACGATTCATTTTCAACCATATAATTAAATTTTCAACCCAAAAAGATGAATCTTCAACAAAAAAGTTAATTACTAAGCCAAAAAAGTGAATTTTCTACAAAACAGGTGAATTTTAATTCATAAAACGGAAGAGTTCAATTTGCAGTTGAAAAATTGATTTCTAACAAAAAAAGGAAGGAATTTCTAAAAAAAAAGTTGAATTTTCAATCAAAGAGAGGGATCTTCAACTAATAAAATAAAACTCCTCAATGTCAATTCATTTCAAAATTTGTAATTCTAACAATATAAAATCAACGTTTGTCTTTTTATGTTTCAAGTTTCATTTTTTTCGAGCGATGTCATGTTCTAGGCGAAAGGGCGTTATCACTCGTTCTTATGTCGAAGATCGTAAAACCTGAAAGTTGGAAGGGGCTCGATTGCATTTCCTCTGCATTTTTCCACTTTCCATCTTCGATCTTCCCTCGTCTATATTTATATAGGTTTCCACGATGTGGATATGCAAGTTGACACCGGAATCGATTTGAGAGTGCGTTTAACGGTCACATGTCTTTTTGCTATCTTCCTTTTTCCTTTCACGTCAGATGACAGCCAATTTTTATCTCGGTGATTGCATTTGCAATTCCAATTCGCAACGCACACTCTGCCATTTCTGCGAGCAGGTTACACAGTTTCTGATCATCTAGACATAGATGTGAATGGCGAGAATATAAGTACAATCCACTCTCGATATAAGAATGGTTTCGGGCATGGCTTGCATTGCCCTTGACATTATTTTCAGGGCTTCCAAACCTAAACCTGCAGAGCCGCATGAATCGTTTCTGTTGATTTGGACGTATGACGCAACCTGGTGCAACTAACGCGTTGAGAGTGCGGCCCTCGAGCTGTTTGTCACACTTGACTGAGCACCGCCTCTCTATTGGCCCTGCGGCTCCTCTCATGACGAAACTGAGGAGGCCATCAGTTCTAGGAATATCGTAAACCGGGGATTTTTATATCGGGAGTTGAGTGTATAAAGGAGTCTTTTAAGATAAGTATTAGCGAATTTTCAAGCCAAAAAAACGAACTTTTTAGAAGACAATTGAATTTTCAACCAAGAAGTTATCTACGTAAAAAAGATAAATTTTAAATCCTCAAAAGATGAATTCTCAGTCCACAAAAGATGACTTTTTAATTCAAAAAGAGGAATTTTGAACAAAGCAGTCGAATTTTGAAACAAAAAAGGTAACTCTTTGAGAGACTGGTTGCATTTTTAACAAAATAATTTAATTTTTAACAAAATTGTTGAATTTTTTACGCACAAAGATGAATTTTCAAACAAATTATTGAATTAAAAGAAAATAGTTGATTTTTTAACCAAATAGTGGAATTTTCATCGTACACAGATAAACTTTTAATCAAAGGACGAATTTTCTATACGAAAAGACGAATTTTTACCAAAAAAGTTAAATTTTTTAACAAAGCATTTGAATTTTCAGCATAAAAGAATGCATAGAAAAAAAATGTTTTATTTTTAGAACGAAATGATTACTCTTTAACTAAAAGCAGTTGCACTTCCAACCAAACACATGAATTTTCAAGCTAAAAAGACGAATTTTTTAGAAGTTAATTGAATTTTCAATCCAAAAGGGCGAATTTACAATCTTAAAAGACACATTTTTAACAAAAAAGTGTAACTTTTCACGAAATAATTACATTTTCAACAAAATAGTTGAATTTTTAACATATTAATTGAATTTTCAATCCCAAAAGTTTAATTTTCAATGAAAAATATAATCTTTTATATTTTTTCCAAGGAAACATTTTAATTTTGAATCAAGAACAGTCGAATTTGACAAAAAGGATGAATTATCAACAAAAATGTTGAGTTTCAAGCCAAAAAGTCTTTAACCAAATAGATGAATTTTCAAACTAAAAAACAAAATCTTTAGAAAACAGTTGAATTTTCAACCTGAAAATATTAATTTGCAACCCAAAACTTAATTTTGAACCGAATAGTTGAATTTTCTACAAAATAATAGAATTTTTGAAGCGAAAAGGTGAAGTTTCAACCAAAAACGTGAATTTGTTAGCAAAAAAAACAACATTTTTTTACAAAAGAGTTGAATTTTCAACAAAAAGTCTTGAACTAATGAAATTGATTTTCAACATATTAATTCAACTTTCAACCAAGCAGTTAAATTTTAATTCAATGAGATTAATTTTTTACCAAAAAAGACGAATTTACAAAAAAAAAATATATACATTTTTGAACTAATTAACTAAATTCTCTACGAAAATAATAGAATTTCAAAACAAAGAGATAAATTTTTAACCAAAAAAGTGATTTTGTAAGCAAACAGAAAAACCATCTTTTACAAAACAGTTGAAATTTCAACAAAAAAGTTAATATTCAACAGACATTTTTGAACTAATAAAATAAATTTTTAACATAGAAGTTCAACCTTTAACCAAGCACTCCAATTTTTAATAATTAAGAAAAATTTTCTACCAAAAAAGATGAATTCACAACAAAATACATAAATATTTTGAACCAAATCGTTCCATTAGCAACTAAAAAGCATCAATTTTCAACCAATAATAGAATAGTTTAATTTTTAGTTTAGAAAATTAATCTTTAACCAAAAAAGAAATATTTTCAAAAAGAGTTGAATCTTCAACCAATAAAATGAATTCTCAAACAAAGGAAATTTGAATTTCTCTAAATTTGAATCATTGAGCTTTCACTGATTTTCAGTGAAAATTCTCACTGATTGCAGTCAGTGACCTATTTCTAGGTATTTGAATCAGTGAATCAGTGAGTTCAATTTTCAACTAGAAACGATTAATTATCTACCAAAAATAGAATATTTAAATTTTCAGTGAAAAAATTTAATTTTAACCAAAACAAAACAACGATTCATCAAAATAGCTAAATTTTCAACAATATGGTAGAATTTTTAACTAAAATAGATTAACCTTCAACCAGAGAAAGATTTTAATTTTTAATTACAAGTAGTAAAATTCAGCCAGAAAGACGAATTTTCTACAAAACAATTGAATTTTTAACCCCAAAATATATATTTTCAACAAAGTAAGTTTATTTTCTACAAAAAATTTGCATTTTCAACCAAAGTGTTGGATTTCCTTCGATATTTTTCTATTTTGAAGCTTCAAAAGCAAATTTACAAAAAAAAGTTTAACCTTTAACCCGAAAATATGAATTATCAACACGAAAGATTTGTTGATTGAATTATTAGGTCCGGAAATCACTTTTAAATAAATTTGGGGAACAGCTGGTTTCAGGAATAGTCGCTGAACTTATTTAAGGGTTGTTTCAATCTCCCTTAAAGTTTCAAGTAAGCAAATCAAAATTTTTTAATAATCAAAACCACAATAGATTTTATTATAAAATGAATATGGAAAGCATCCCCTAGAAGAAAATGTTGTTAAACATATGTAACTTTACAATGAATGTGGAAAACATCTATTAGCAGTACAATTTTTTGAATATTTTTAAAGAGATGTTTTAACTTCCCTTGAAATTTCAGGTCAGGAAATCAAAATTTTTTAACAATTAAAACCACAAGAGATTTTTTCATAAAACTGTTTGGAGAAGAAATTGTTTCAAAATGAGAGCAGAAAGCGTCCCCTGCTAGAAAAATGGTTTGAATTTATATAAGGGTTGTTTTAGTATCCCTAAATCATTAAAAAAAGCAAATTGATATTCACAAAAAACCGAAATCACAGGAGATTTTTTTATTAAAGTACTAGAGTCGGCAATCACTTCACAATAAATGTGGGAAATATATACTAGCAGTAAAAGTTGTTGAATATTTTAAAGGGTTGTTTAAACATCCCTTCAAATATATTAAAACACTTTCCCTGTAAGTGCTTTCCGCAATTACTTCAAAGTGATTTCTTACATTAATAAATTAATCAAAAAATCTTACGTGATTTCAGTTTTTTGAAATGTGGATTTCCTTGCTTGAATCTTGAGGGGATGATGAAACAACACTTGACATGAATTTTAACCATTTTTCTGCTAAACAATGTTTCTCACACAAAATCGTGAATGTGTCAATTTCGTGGGTAGAAAACTTTTGTTTCAGTTGGTAAGATCTATAAAATATGAGGCATTTAGCCAAATTTAACTGACGATTTCTTCAATCATTTTCTTCTAAATTATTGATATTTAGGTTCGAAATCATAAAAAAAGTATAATCAGCATTTTGACTCAAATCTATTTTCTGTACTTTTGGTGCGGTGTCCATTGAAGACTGGAAAATTTTTAATGAATTAATTACTTGCCTATACAAATTGAATAAATACTTATTAAATTCAAGTTCTTGATTTGAAATTCATGGCATTCATTAATTATAAATATTCATACACTGTTATAGATCTGAACGATACGTACATGAAATTTCGTAATTGAACGTTAATATGTATCAAGTGAACCACATTATGCACAAGCCAACCAAGTGCTACGAACGAGAAACCGTGGAAATTGAGGTTTTGCAAATCACTCTTGAGCATGAAATTGACTTCATATCAGTTTCGATTTTCATAAAGTTTTCAGGTGTTTTCAATCCTGGCTCAATCAGTTAAATTCTAAAAATTATTTACCAATAATGAAAATATTAGCATTAAATTAATTATGAACACCACTTATAATACATGAAGAGCTCGTCCTTACCTGATTGTGAATCTGATTATAATTTCATATGCTTGATTTTCAATAAAATTATTCTATCACAATTTTATTTTAACAACCTCTCGAAAACTAAAAACCTCAAATTGAAGCTGTCAAATCTTAGGACTACGAAATTTTGAATACATTAGGAAATACAAAATTAAAGCTTAAATTCAATTCTTAATGC
Source organism: Andricus grossulariae (assembly GCA_011634705.1). Lineage (NCBI taxonomy): Eukaryota > Metazoa > Arthropoda > Insecta > Hymenoptera > Cynipidae > Andricus > Andricus grossulariae. The sequence goes on from JAABKJ010000781.1 coordinate 16,466, forward strand.
TACAAATGGAAGAATTAAAATTTTCAACTTTGAATCGGTTAATATTTTCAATCCAAGCTTTATCTAAATCAGTGTCTCCTTTCTTATCTAGTCCCCTCGTTACTTCCTTCAATTTTAAAATCCCCTGAAACTGTAATGCAGAATCTTGACAGCATTTTCCTCTTTTTTTACGAAGTTTCACTTCGTTTTTTGAGAATCATAACAGAAATTCAAGACATCAGAAAAATAATTTTGTAAATTTGAAGGAGATTGTCGATATCGAAATAGTCGCTAATGAAGTCCAGAAACTAAATCCGAAAAAAAATCTAAAAAATTAGATTAAAATTTAACTCTTTTAATTCCTAATACTTCAAGTGAAAGTATCGGATTTTCAACAAAGTAGATTCATTTTCGATCAAATAGTTGAATTTTCAACCAAAGGGATGAATTTTCATTTTAATTTATAAATCTATAACCAAAAAAGATACTGATTTTAAATCACAAAGTGTTTATCTCAACGAAAAAAGACGAATTTTCATCAGAATAATTGAATTTTCAACAAAACAAGTAGATTTTCAACCTAAGGTTTGAATTTTCAACCGAAAAGTTTAATTTTCTACTAAACTATTCAATTTCGAAGCTGAAAAGACGAAAAGTTGAATTTTTAACCCAAAGATGTGATTTTTCAAGAAAAAAGTTAATATTTCATCCAAAAAGATCATTCTTTTACCAAGAAAAATTTTTCAGTCAAGAAAAAACAAAAATGTAAACCAAATTGATGAATTTCAAAGCCATAAAGACAAATTTTCTTCGAAACAGTGGAATTTTTATCCCAAAACTACCAATTTTTAACCATGAAGTTAATTTTCAACTACATTTTTTTTTAAATTTCAGAACCGAATAATGGAATAGTCTTATTTGCACACATCGAATTGACACATAACATTTTTAATTTTTAACCAACAAGAATAATGTTGCACCAAAAAGTTCATTTTTCAACCAATGAGATGAATTTTCAACTGCAATGATAAATCGTCAACCAAAAAGAATTTAATTTTCAATCATAAATAGTTGAATTAAAGCAAAAAAGGCTAATTTTTTACGAAACAATTGAATTTTCAACCCGAAAATATAAGTGATCGACAAAAGAAGTTGATTTTAAACCAAAGATTTGAATTTTCAACCAAAGATTTAAATTTTCTAAGAAATTGTTAAATTTTCAAGCTTAAATAAAATCCGAATGTTCTACAGAACGATTTAATTTTCAATCCAAAAATGTTAACTTGTATGAAAAAGTTAATATTTCACCTATAGAGATAATTTATTCTTTTACCAAGAAAGATTTTTCAGTTCAGACAAAACAAAAATGTTAACCATATTGCTGAATTTCAAAGCCAAAAAGACACATTTTCTACAATACAGATAAATTTTAATCCCGAAAATATAAATTTTCAACCATAAAGGTAATGTTTAAGCAAATAGTTGAATTTTTTACCAAAATAGTTTAATTGTTCACCAAAATAGTTGAATTTTCTACGAAAAGGATGAATTTTCAACCCTGAAGATTATATTTCTATCAAAAAAGATAAATTTTCGACATAAAATAGAATAGTTAATTTTTCAGTTAAAAAATTATTTCGAATAAGACAAATTTTCAACTAGAATGATGAAGCTTCAACTAAATAAGATTTAAGTTTTAATTCACAAATAGTTGAATGGAACCAGAAAAGACGAATTTTTAACCCGGAAATATGAATTATCAACAAAAGATTTGAATTTTCAATCAAAGAGTTGAGTATTCTACCAAATTAGTTGAATTTTCAACTGAAATAATGAATCTTAAGCCAGAGAAAGATTTTAATTTCGAATTACAAGTAGTAGAATTCAGCCAAAAAAGACGAATTTTCTACAAACCAATTGAATTTTCTACAAAACAATTGAATTTTTAACCCCAAAATATATATTTTCAACAAAGTAAGTTTATTTCCTACAAAAAATTTGCATTTTCAAACAAAGTGTTGAATTTCCTTCAAAATTGTTCTATTTCCAAGCTTTAGAGCCAAATTTACAAAAAGCAGTTTAACTTTTAACCCGAAAATATGAATTATCAACAAGTGATTTGAATTATCAACCAAAGAGTTAAATTTTCCATAAAATCGTTCAATTTTCATGCTTGAAAACCGTCGGTCCTACAAAAGTTCTAATTTTTAACAAAAAAAAAAGTAAATTTTGAAGACAAAAGTTACATTTTCAACCAAAAAGGTTAATCTTCAAACAAGAAAGATTTATCAGTCGAGAAAGAAGAAAAATGTGAAACAAATTGTTAATTTTTCAATCCAAAAAGACGAATTTTTCAATAAAAAGATAAAATTTCATTCCAAAAATATGACTTTTCAAGCAGAAAGTTAATTTTCAACCAAATAGTTGAATATTCTACCAAAATAGTTGAATTTTCAACTAAAATAATGAATCTTCAACCAAAGAAAGATTTTAATTTTGAATCACAAGTAGTAAAATTTAGCCAAAAAAGACAAATTTTCTACAAAACAATTGAACTTTTGACACCAAAATATAAGTCTTTAATAAAATAAGTTGATTTTAAACAAAATATTTGAATTCTTAACCAAAAATTTGAATTTTCTACGAAATTGTTAAATTTTCAAGCTTAAAATCCGAATTTTCTACGTAACACTTTAATTTGTAACCCAAAAATCTAAACTTTCATGAAAAAGTTAAATTCATCTGGAGTGATCATTCATTCTTTCGCAAAGAAAGATTTTTTCAGTCCAGAAAAAAACAAAAATGTAAACCAAATCGTTGAATTTTAAAGCCAAAAAGACAAATTTTCTACAACACAGATAAATTTTCATCCCAAAAATATGAATTGTCAACCGTGAAGGTAATACTCAAGCAAATAGTTCAACTTTTTACAACAAAATTTACAAAAAACAGTTGAACTTTTAACCCGAAAATATAAATTTAAACTTTTAGCTAGAGATGAATTTTCAACCAATAAAGATTTTGCAGTCATGAAGAAAAAAAGACTGAACCAAATTGTGGAATTTTCAAGCCAAAAAGACGAATTTTCAACATCAAATGGAATTTTCTACCCAAGAAAATGACTTTTGAAAGAAATTGTTGAATTTCTAACAACATAATTATATTTACAAACAAATAATAAAAGTGGCAAACAAAAAATAATGGTTCTCTACGAAAAAAATAATGTAATAGTTGATATTCCAACCAAGATAGACTTCAATTTGAAATAAGAAAAAACATCTGAATTGAAAAAAAGACAATCAATAATGCGCGACATAATACGTAAAAGAGCGTATTACAGAAAATTATAGTAATTGTGGTCGTAAAAACAAAAATTTGGAAATCGAAAAAAATATTCAAAAATGTAGGACCATCTAATAAATTATAATTAACTTGGAGTTGATTGTTATATAGCTTGGTTTTAAATTTTAGCAGAAAGTGCTAAAGTATTTTTAAAACAATTTTAGCTGGCTAATAACACAAACACAAAAATGGCTATAAAACTTGCTAAAGAGGCAACTTTGATACAATATTCACGGGATACCTATATAATATAAATTTTTTTTAATCACACATTGAATACTCTTTATTTACCTGAAATTGAATTACCGGACGACTGTTACATCTGCTGAGGTAAAATAGTATCTGCAGAAAAAAAAAGAATTCCGAAAGAATAATGGCCTCTTTTATTTACAAATTTAAAGAAATCCATTTAAAAAAAAAAGCTCTAAGCTTTTGAAGACAGGGAGAAAGAAACAAGAATGAAACTAAACGCGCTTAAAAAGTTTCCTCCATTGTTAGGACAATTGTGTTCATCTCCCTGGAAAATCATGACTACATTCTTCCCTTTTCCTAAACCCGGTTTTATTCAAACGGCATGCCTGGCATCGACGGAGCGTAATTCGTTCTACGACGCGCCAAACACACTTTTTCTAGCGTGCAAATGCGATAAAGTCTTTTCCACATATGGAACAAGTATCAGTAATTCTTTTTCCATTTCCGTCCTTTTTAACCCAGATATGTCGAATTTATAGTTTGAAATCCGGAAAAAAATGTCGTCTGGTCCTTGGGGAGGTGTTCGCTTTCGGCCAGAATGCAGGTGTTGCAAAGATGTGACTCTGCTGAGCTTTCAAACGATTTATCAGGCTTGGGATTTCGGAGATTCGAGAAAATCATGCGGGTTTCATTTTACAAAAAGCGAAAAGTTGAATTTTCGAAAAAAGTTTATTTTCAGCCTATAGAGATGAATTTTTAAGCAAGAAAGTTGACTCTTCTACCATAAATAATAAATTGTCTATCCAAAAGGACCAATTCCCAACAAAACAATTGAATTTTGGACCGAAAAAGGACTTAAAAAACATAGTTGAATTTTCAAATAAATAATTTAACTTTCGAAAAAATAGTTGAATTTTCTAACAAATAGCTAAATTTTTAACCTACAAAGAATAATTTTCAACCAAGAAGATTTATTTTCTTACCAAAAGATGATTTTTTAACAAAACACATCAATTTTCAACCAAACGGTTGAATTTGTAACCAAAAAAGGTAAGTTTTGAACCAGAAATGGAAAAGTTACATTGGAAGTTAAAAAAACGAATTGAAAAGAAAATTATCAATCAGTTATATTTAACGAAAAGCGATGAATTTTTAAAAAAATAGTTCAATCCTCAACCAAATAGATGAATTTTCAACAAAAAAGATTAATTTTTTTCCCAAACACACGAACTTTTAATAAAATTGTTACGTTTTCAAGCTAAAAATCACATTGTTTTAGATAATAAGTAAGTTTTAAACCGGAAAATAATAATTCTTAACAAGAAAGGTAATTTTGATTCAAGAAAAATGTATTTTTGAACAAAACTGTTAAATTTTTAAATGAATAAGGTAACTTTTCATGCAAAAATGCAACCGTTGAGTTTTCAAAACAACTAATTTTCTACCAGTTGAATTCAACTAAAAAAGATGAATTCTTCAAAATTTATTTGAATCCTCATCCAAATAGATAATTTCAACAAACAATAATCATTTTCTATGCAAATAGACGAATTTTTGAGAAAAGAGTCAAATTTTCAAACTAAAAAGTCAAATTCTTTAATTAACAGTTTGCTTTCAACCCGTGAAAGAAGATTTTTCAAGAAGAAAGGTAATTTTCAATCAAGAAAGATAAATTTTCAACGCAATAGTTACATTTTCAAGAAAACAGTTGAATTTTCGACCAAAAAAGATGATTTCAACAAAATAGTTGAGTTATCAGCAAAATATTTAAACTTTCAGCACAATAGTTAAACTTTCGACCAAATAGCAGAATTTTTAACCTTCAAAAGATTAATTTCCAACCAAGAAGAATTATTTTTTTATCTCAAAGATTAATTCTTCACTAAAAGAGGAATTTTTAACAAAATAAATGAATTTTTAACTAAACAGTTCAATATTGAACAAAAAATGATGATTTTTAAATAAAAAATGGAACAGTTAAATTTACTTTAAAAAAAACTAATTTTCAACAGCAACAAAAAACGATCTATCCACCAGATGAATTTAACGGAAAAAGAAGAATTTTTAACAAGATAGCGAAATCCTCAACCAAAGAGATGAACCTTCAACAAACAAGATTAGTTTTCTGTCCAAACAGAAAAAGTTTCTTTTTTTTAAATAGTTAAATTTTTAAGCTAGAAGGTCAAATTTTGTAGAAAACAGTTGTCTTTTAAGCCGGAAAAGAAGAATTTTCATCAAGAAACTTAATTTTTAATAAACAAGATGAATTTTCGAAGAAATAGTTGAATTTTCAACTAATAAATATCAATCTTCTACCAAAAATGGAAATGTTAAATTTTTAGTTTAAGAAACCAATTTTGAACCAGTTGAATTTAAATAAAAAAGGCGAATTTTCAATAAAATAGTTGAATCCTCAACCAAAATCATAAATTTTCAACCACAACAAAAAAAGAAATTTCTACCAAACAGTTGAAATGTCAACTCATAAAGGAAAAATTTTCAATGAAAAATGTAAAAGCTTCATTTACAAAAAAAAATTAATTTTTGCCCTAAAAAGAAAGGAATTTCTATAAGAATAATTAAGTTTGCAAAAAAAATAGTTTTATTTTTAACCAAAAAGTTTAATTTTTTGCCAAAGAAGTTTTATTTCTAACCAAAGATATGAAGCTCCTACTAAACAGCTTTACAATCCGAAAATATCAATTTTCAACAAAAAAGTTGATCTTCTACCAAAAAACATGATTTTAACAAAATTCCTAAATTATCAACAAAATAATTAATCTTTCAGGATGATACTTGAACTTTTCACCCAATAGCTGAATGTTTAACTTCAAAAGATTAATTTTCAACCAAGAAAATTTATTTACGACCAAGAAAAATTATTTTCTACCAAGAAGAATAATTTTCTACCAAAAGATGAATTTTCAACCAAATAGTTCAATACTGAATAAAAAATTTGGGTTTTCAACCAAAAATGAAACAGTTAACTTTGCAGTTGAAAAAACTAATTTTCAACGAAGAAAAAGAATGAATTATCCATAAGTTGAACTCAACAATAAAATACGATTTTTTTAGCAAGATAGTTGAATCCTGAACCAAAAAGATGAATCTTCAACAAAGAAGATTAATTTCCTACCAAAATATGCGAATTTAAAAAAAATTGAGTTTTCTAGCTAAAAAGTCGATTTTTCAAAAAAATATTCGACTTTTTAACCGAAAAAGAAAAATTTCTATCACATCACGACAGTTAATGTTCGATCGAGAAAGATGAATTGTAAGCGAATTAGTGGAAAATTCAATTAAAAAAATTAATTTTCAACCAAAAATGAAATCGTTAAATTTTCAGTTCAAATAGTTGAATCCTCAACCAAAATAATTAATTTTCAACAAACAAGATTAATTTTATATTTAAATAGATGAATTTCAAACAAAGTACATGAATTTCCCACCAAATAGTTGAAATTTTTACATATGAAGAAAAAGTTTTCAACCAGAAATGGAAAAGCTTCATTTTCTGATAAAAAAATTCATTTTTAAACTGAATAAGAAACGAATTTCCATTGAAGTAATTAAATTTACAACCAGAAAATATAAATTTTCAACAAAAACATTGATTTACGACTATTTAAATTCGAATTCAACTGTTGTTAATTAAAAATGAAAATCTGAAACTTCAACTATTTTAATGAATTTTCAACTTAAATTTTGCATCTTCGGCCAAAAACATGAATGTTCTACAAAGTATTTGAACTTTAAACCAAGTAGCTGATTTTTCAACAAAAAAAAAATGAATTTTTAACAACAAGAAATGAATTTTTAACAAAACATGTAATAGTTAATATTTCAACGAAGAATGATTTTAATTTTAATCAGACACAGTTGAATTCAATCAAGATTGAAAGGTTGTTTGATTTTTTTTAATTATAAGGACCTAATTTTTTTAATTGATATTAGAGTCATAAATCGTTGAAGACGATAGTATCCACACAAAACTTACTGTACACTAGTTTTTACACAGTCAAATTTAAAAATTGTAAACTTTAAAAACTGATTAATTTCAAATAAGTGCCTATAAAAAATTTAATAATTACAAAAAAACATTACAAGTTCTACATTTAAAATTATTTTTATCTGGCTAACAGATCTAACTGCCCAGGTAAAAAAGTTATATATAGTTTATATATAGTTTGTACAGAAAGAAAGAAAGAAAAAATTTATAAAATAAATGAAAAATATCATTGTCTTGTCCACTATATATAAACTATATATAACTTTCTTAACTGCGTGTTTCGTAATTGCGCAATCAGAACTAGGATTATAAATTTAAATTACAAAAATTGTAAAGATGATAATCATAATTATATAGAATTTATTATTAAAAAAGGAGATTTCTGGGCCAAAACAAAAAAAAACTGTCATTCTTAACGGGCAAAATTGAAAAATTTTAAATATTGTGAGCCTCTAAAGTTTAATATTTGAAGATCATTATATATAATCTTTTTCAATCTTTCAAAAAATAATATATTTTATAATTATTCTCAATTTTCCAGTAAAAAATAAGTTAAGGCAAGTCAGAAAATCTTGGGGGTGGGGGTGATCGCTAGTTTCGCCACAATGTGGATTTGCGCCTGGATGGTTCGACGTTTCCTTTTTCTTTTCATTGAAAATTTCAATAGATTTGTTCGACGAAATACAATCAGATGTTTTCTCTTTCCTGAGATTTTTTATTTGCAATGAAAAAATTAATTTTACAGTTTAAAATGTTTTAATCGAATTGCAATAATACCATTTGATGATAACTGCAATATAAGGTTAACGAAAATATTGCCATCAATGTTTCAGCAGTGAAGATTAGCCATTGATCAATCATTTGAATTAATAATTACTGTTATAGCATTAAAACGCGTTTTGATATTCTGATACAATAAAGTATTGATATCATCAAGCTTGTGAACTTTCGATTGCTTTTGAAGATACAAATTATGCAAAATACAATCGGCTGTTAATCAACCATTAAAATTAAATTGTTTGAAAACATTAGGAATTTTTATAAACAGTATTATGTAAAAGAGTATAGATCCCTCTCCTACGGCGCCACAGATCATCACACAAAGTTTGAGCCCCCCAAGGTGGCACCCTGTTTAAAATTTTCATCTTCTATTTAACTTGATGAATGCTTTCAATAAAACGCAAAACATTCAACAATAATATTTTTAAATTCTTCACAGCACAAAATACTATCACAACTTTAAAATATAATTAATGTAACTATGAAGTCAAATTTTTTTACAAAAAAGAATGAACTTCAACCACAAACAGTTTCTTTTATAACCAAATAATCCAATCTTTAACCGAGCAAAAAAATTATAAAACGGTTAAATTTTCAACAAAAAACTTTTCTGCCAAAAAAGATGAATTTACAATATAAGAAGAATTATTTTCAACCAAATAGTTGAATTTACAACAAACAAAAAAAACAACAAAAATGGATTATCAACCAAACAGTTGTGTTGAGAACCAAATAGTTAAATTTTCAACCTACAATAATGAATTTTCAATCAAATAGTCGAATTTTTTAACGAAAGGATGAAACTAATACCAATAACAGTTGAATTTTCAACCAAATAGTTAAACTTTAAAACAAAAAGACTAATTATTTGAAAGAAAGTCAAATTTTTAATTAAATAATTAAACCTTTAACAGAATTGTTGAATTTTTGACAAAGTAATTGAATTGCCATCGAAATATTTGAATTTTCATTTAAAATGATGAATCTTCACCAAAAACCAAAAAGATTAATTCTGAACGTAAAATATAATAGTTGATATTACAAGCAACAAAATATTTGAATCAAATTTCTAACAAAAGGAATAAATTTTAAAAACCAAAAAAAGTATTTTCTAACCAGGATAGATTTTTCAATCGACAAACCCAAATTTCTATCAAGTTGTTGAGTTTTCAAACCAAAAAGGAAAATTCTCTGAAAAAAATTGAATTTAAAACCCAAAATTATGAATTCTCAACCAAAAAGTTGAATTTTCAACCCAAAAAGATGAACTTTGAAGAAACAGGATGTATTTTAAGCCAAACAGACGATTTTTTCTACAAAAAAATTACATTTTTATCCCGAAAATATGAATTTTCAACTCAAAAGTTAATTTTCTATAACATAGTTAAGTCCTAAACCAAAAACAATTAATTTTCAACAAAAAATGCAACATGTAAATTTGGAAATTAAAAAATTCATTTTCTACGAAAAAAACTAACGAGTTCGAAAAAAATAGTTAAGTTTTCACCGAAAGAGATGGATCTCCAACTAATAAAAGTAATATTTACAAAGTATTTTACCTTTCAACCAAGTTTTTGAATCTTCAATTAAGACCCATAAATTTTCAATAAATATTGGAATAGTTAAATTTTCGGTTAAAATAATTAATTTTTAACTAAAAAGTACAATTTTTCAACAAAATAGTTCAAAGTTCAAACAAAAAATGAATATTTCACAAAGCAACTCTACCAAAAAAGTGAATGTTTTTCAAAATAGTTATATTTGCAAAAAAAATAGATGTATTTTGAACTAATAAAATAAATTGTTAACAAATTAGTCCAACTTTTAAACAAATTGTGAAATTTTCAGCTAAAACCAGTTTTCAACGAAACAAGTGCGAAGTTTTAACAAAATGGTAAATCCTTTAACCAAAAAAATGAATATTTAAAAAATTAGTTCAACTTTCAACTAAGAGGTTGAACTTTCAACAACAAAAATTAATTCTCAATGAAAAATTTAAAAGTTGATTTTCGACTAAAAACTATTGATTTTAAAACAAAAATGCAATATGTTGATTTGCAGTTTAAAAAACTAATTTTCAACCCAAAAAAAATTGTACAAAATAGTTAAATTTTTAATGAAAAAGATGAACCTTCATTTGATAAAATAAATTTTTAACAAAGTAGTTCAACGTTTGGAACTAAAACCCAAACATTTTTAACTAATAATGAAATAGGTAAATTTTTGGTTAAAAAATATTTGAATCTTCTGTCTGAAAAATTAATGTTTCACAAAGTAATTCAACTTCCGACCAAGGAGTTAAATTGTCCACCAAAAAAGATTTATTCTCAATGAAAAATGTATTATTTGAATTTTCGACTAAAAACAATCCATTTGAAAAAAATTGATTGAATAAATCTTTATTACTGAAAACATGATATTCAATTAAAAGGAAACGAATTTAAAAAAAAAACATTTTCAACGAAAGATATGAATTTTCAAACCAAAAAATTAGAATTTTCAAAAAACGATAAAATTAATATATGAATAAATGAATAAAAAACTATCGAATTTGAATAAAAAGATGAAATTTCCAACAAAGGAAATAATTTTCCAGAGTAAAAAGATTATTTTTCAACAAAAGTGTTGAGTTTTCAACCAGAAAAGATTTTTAAATAAAGAGAGAAACCGAATTTCAATCAAATCGTTGAAATTTTAAATCAAAAAGGCGAATTCTCTAAAAAAACTGAATTTAAACCCAAAAGTATGAATTTTCAAACAAAAAGTTAAATTTTCAACCCAAAAAGATCAATTTTTAACAAATTGGTTGTATTTTAAGCCAAAAAGACGATTTTTCTGCAAAACAATTAAATTTTCATTTTTTAAATGCAAATTTAAACGAAGAATGTGATTTTCAACCAAATATTTGAATTTTAAACTGAAAAAAAATCAATTTATAAAAGGTTTCTACAGAAAAAGTTAAATTTTCAACGAACAGGCAATGAAATGAATTTTTAACAAAGAAGTTCAACTTTCAACCAAATTCTTGAATTTTCAAGTAAAGCCCATGTATTTTCGCCCAATGATGGAACAGTTTAATTTTTAGTTGAAAATTAGTTTTCATACAAAAGAGAACGAACTTCCAATAAAATATTTAAAATTTCAACCAATTGTCGATTTTTGAACCAAAAGTATAGACTGTTTTTGTTGTTGAAAAGTTGAATTTTTAAAATGAAAATTTAATTGTTTTGTAGAAGAATCGTCTTTTTGGCTAAAAATACAACCTTTTTGTTAAAAACTTATCTTTTTGGGTTGAAAAGTTAACTTTTTGGTTGAAAATCAGTATTTTTGGGTTTAAATTCAGTTTTTTCTAGAGAATTCGCCTTTTTGATTTGAAAATTCAACAATTTAATTGAAATTTGGTTTCTCTCTTTATTTGAAAACCTTTTCTAGTTGAAAACTCAACACTTTTGTTGAAAAATCATCTTTTTACCCTGCAAAATCATTTATTTTGTTAGAAATATCGTCTTTTTAGTTAAATTCGATAGTATTTTATTCAAAATTGACATCTTTTTGTCGTTGAAAGTTAAACTCTTTGGTTGAAAATTCTATTTTTTTGGTTTAAAAATGTATATCTTCTGTTAAGAATGTTTTTTTAAAATATTTTTTCTTTTAATTGAATATCATGTTTTTGGTATTGGTAATTAATTTATTTTATTTTTGGTTAAAAATGGATTGTTTTCAGTCGAAAATTCAACTATTAAATTTTTCATTGAGAATAAATCTTTTTTGGTTGAAAATTTAACTGCCTTTTGAATAATTAGTCTCTTTGTTTTAAAGTTTAAATATTTGGTTAAAAATTAATTTTTATACAAAAAAGAACGAATTATCGATAAAATATTTAAAATTTAAACCAATTGTCGATTTTTGAATCAAAAGTATAGACTTTTCATTTGGTGCAAAAATCGACAATTTGGTTGAAATTTTTAATATTTTGTTGAAAATTCGTTCTTTTTTGTAGACTTTCATAGAATTTTCAACTAAAAATAATTAACTTCGAACGAAAAATGGTTAGATATTCTAATTGGGTTTTATTAATCATAACAAATCGTCACAAAAAGCCTGTGAACACCCCTCCCCCATAGCAGTGTAATTATTTTTTGATCGGCCCCATATAAATAAAATAAAAATTTTAATAAATTAAATACCATTCATTTCCATGAACAAAATTAACATAAATTTGTAAGAAACAATTCTGAACCTCAGTAATTTTGATTTTGCAAACAATCGTAAGAAACACGCTATTGCATATTCTTTATTGAAAAATAAATTTCAGAAATTATATTTATGCGAACAACGTGGAGAGGCAATAATACATTTTCTGAAAAATTCTTCTCAAGGCGGAGTTACAGCGAAAAGCATGTCCTTTGTGCTATTAATTTTCCGTCGAGAATGCGCTTCAGGAAGTTGGCAAAGTAGGAAACAACAGCACTATATCTGAAATTAAATTATCCTAGCAAGAGTCCTACGATACATTGCCATTTTTCGTTTACATTTCATCCCAAGTTTGCTGTCAGTTTCATCAAGATTCAAATCAAACTTAGAAGACATACTCATCAGGAATGTCATTAAAGAAATATATGGAAACATTTTTTGGAAATTTTTGTTTATTTCATAGGAGATGAAAGCAATATTGCACTTTTTTTATTTGTATTTTTTTCGGTTTTGTATTTTTGAGTCCACCTGATGGGGTGCTTCAAAAACTAAGTCCCACTGCCAGGAAGAAGGGGGTTGAAGATTAATTTTTTTTATTCGTGCTTCATTTTACTTTTTGAATAAGATTTATCTCTTTGGTTGAAAATTTAACTATTTTGTTGAAAATTCCATTTTCTTTAGTTAAAAATCAATCTTCTTAACACAAAACTTGAATATTATATTATCGATTGAAAATTCATATTTTTGAGATAAAAATTTCACTGTTTTGTAACAAATTCTTCTTTTTGATCTAAAAATGCAACTTTTTGTTGAAAATTCCTCTTTTTGAGTTAAAAGTTCTATTATTTTCGTAGGCAATTGACCTATTAGTTCAAAATTAACTTTTTGGTTCAAAATTCACATTTTTGATTTTAAAATTTAACTGGTTTGTAGAGGAATCGGTCTTTTGTATTGAAAATTTAACAATTTGATTGAAATTTTATTTCCCTCTTGACTGAAAAATTTTCTTCGTTAAGAATTCAACTCTTTTGTTGAAAATTCGTCTTTATGGTATGAAAATTATTCTCTTTATTCAGAAACTTGATCTTTTTTGGTTAAAAATACAACCGTTTGGTGAAAAATTAATTTTTGTTGGTTGAAGATTCAACTACTTTGTTAAAAATTCTTTAAAATGCTTTAAAATGCTTCGGTTGAATTCAACACAATAAGAAAATCCAGCTATTTGTCGTTGAAAGTAAAAGTGGAAGTTAAAATTCAACTAGTTGGTTTAAAGTTTAACTATTTCGATAAATATTTATTGTATTGGTTGAAGACTTAACTAATTTCTGGAAAATTTGTTATTTTTTTGTTGAAAATTAATATTTTGAACTGAAAATTTGACTATCCTATTATTAGTGGCAAATTCACGATTTCTAGTTACGAATTCAACAAATTAGTTCGATAAATGTATTATTTTGTTATAACTTCGTCTAATTTGTTAATAATTTATTTTCTTAGTTAAAGATCCATCTTCTTATTTAAAAATTTAACTATTTTGAAGAAAATTCGTTGTTTTTTATTAGTTGAAAATTAAATTGAGGATTAAAAATTTAAATATTCTACTTTTTGTGGAAAATTAACGGTTTCTAGTTGAAAATTGAAGAATTAAGTTCAAAAAATGTATGCATTTTGTTGTAAATTCGTCTTTTACATTCTCATCCTAATGAGAAGGTATTGGTTTTATGTAAAAGTTGACTTGGAAGCTTTTCATCAAATCTATACGTTTTGAGACACCCTGAGTCAGAAAAAACTATTTTTACGCAGATGTTTGTTTGTCTGTCTGTCTGTCTAAAGTCTGTCGATCTGTCTGTCGTCTTTAGGCACGATAACTTTCGAAAAACTGACCAGGTTGGATTGAACTTTGACACACTTTTTTAAGCCCTAAAATAAAATAACAGGTTCACTAGCCAGCTATTTTTGATAAAAATTCAAAAAGTTAGAGCATTTTCAAAAACTTGGAAACCATTTTTTTTTTTTATTTAAAAATTTTATTCACGTCTATTCGTCGTACTCGATAATTCGAACAACTTATCGTCACGACTTTTTTCGATAAAAAGAAAATTGTCAGAGTTATAGCATTTTCAAAATCCAAGAAAAAGAACATTTTAGGCCAAACAACCCAAGATATGAAAGAAAGTCACGCGTAGAAAATCGTTGCTTTATAAAAGCCCTACAAGATTATCACAACAACTATTTGCATTTTTTGGAAAAATCGAAAATTCAAATTTTGATCGCACAAATAATAACGAAAAATGAAAACTTCGATTTTCTGGTCAAACTATGCAAGATGCGATAATATATGAGGGAAAAAATGGTGCACTCAAGAAAGACCTAAAAATACTTGATCAATTACTTTTTGATTTGAAGCGTAGTTTTTGTTTTATACGTAAGAAACAACATTAAACATTTTTAAATCAAACTTTTGGACAAGCGACACAAGATATAAAAAAACTAAGTAGGCAGAAGTTGTTCACCCAAAAAAGAGCTACAAATGTGTTATTAATCATTTTTTGATAAGACGCGTAGTTTCAGTTTTAATCGTGAATAATGACATTAAAAATAAACAAATTTAATTTCCGGACAAAAAGACATCAGGTACAATAAAACTGAAATCTGTTTTGGTGGAAATATTATCCATTTCATTTTTTGTTGAGAATTCATCTCTTTGATTAAATTTCACTGTTTTTAATTAAAAATTAAAATCTTTCCTTCGTCGAAATATCAACTATTATATATCAACTATAACATTTGTCTTTTTTTATACTAAATTCGTCTTTTTAGGTTGAAAATTCAACAATTTCGTTAAAAATTCATTTATTTTGTTGAAAATGTATCACTTTTGTTTACAGTTTTAACCATTGGCTGTAAATACAACTGCTATTTTTCGCTATAAAAGTTTTTGGTTGAATATTCAACTGCCTTTTAAAAAATTTGTCTTTTTGGTGCTCGGGATAGGTATAGGACAGACAGAATCATTGATCTGCACTTTCGAAATTGTAAAAAAGAATTATAATTATACATTTTGATTGAAACTCATTTTTTGTACAATCGGTGCTTGGATCTTTTCACTTATCGTTATCAAAAAATTGAACTAATTAAATCAATACTAAGGAGTTGAACTGATAAATTAGTTTTTTAAATTTTATTGAAGGTAGTAATAAAAAAGGTTGTAACAATCTCACTCTAACTAAAAAAAATTACATTGTATTGACAACTTTTCACGGGTAAAAATGCTCTAAAAGCAGGGGAATAAGTTAATTTTTTACGGAAATAGACAAATAAATTCTTCAAAAAAACATGCACGTGGGTACTATATTATATTAAATTAAATTACAAACGCTCTTAATTTCTAAGATGAATTTGTAGATGAATTTTCAACTGAAAGGGATACATTTCCAACCAAAAGTATAATATTCTAATTTTTAGTTGAAAAAGTTAATTTTCACAACAAAAAATATAATTTTCAATCAAATATTTTTATTTTTAACCAGAAACATGAATTTTGAACTAAAATTATGAATATTCAACCAAAAAATGTATTTTGAACAAAATAGTTTAATTTCAACCAAAAGAGGGGAATTTCCAAACCAACCTGAACTAATTTTTTGAACTAAGGCAATTTAATTGTATTGAAAACTGTAATCAACGTTATTTAGATCTAATATTTTCAAACATCGATCTCTTTGTTAGTAAAGCTAATGATACGATTCTGCCTGAGGATATGTACCACCCCTCTCTAAAAGTAGATTTTTACAT
>JAABKJ010000782.1:0-32755 GCA_011634705.1 Andricus grossulariae
AACACTTGTGCTTTTTCAGCTGCAACTGTACCATTTGAAATTTACGAGAAACAGGTTTTTCTCTTCGAAGTTTAAGAGAAGTCAGATATTCTTATCACGCGATCAGAAAATCTGTCCCTTCATTCGGATCTAAATTTTTCCAGGCTCATGAGAACGTTTTCAGCTGCGAAGTTGAATTCGCTGTAACGCCATTATTAAAAAAAAATATATCTCTTTAGGGCATTCGTCGAGTCTGTGCAAACATTGAAGGCCCTGAAGCGATAGCTCCCATCTGTATTCTACCCAAAAAGTATCCCCAAAATACTTTTTTTTTATAATTCCACTAACAAAGATGGTATTATACTAAAATAAGCTGGCTTTTAGGGAATTTTCTGGATCTAAGGGAAAACTTTGAAGAGTTAGCGGTAATTTGAGTCAAAATTCGTATTCAGCATCTAAAATATAAAAAGACACCATACTCAGTCTGCTTTCCAAATAAATTCATACCCAGTGGTAATTCGGTACACGAAAATCTGCTTTTCTAAGGAATCTTCTGCACCTAGTGGAAAACCAGGTGCAGATTTTATAGGGAATTTTCCGCGTCTAGGGGAAAATCCTGACGCGCTCGGGGAAAACTGATCTCAGGTTCTTGTTCAGCACCCCAAAATACATAAAAATAGCATGCCTGATCTTTTTCTAGACGATTTGAATAACAAAGGTTATTTCATACCCGACAAAGCTGATTTTATAGGGATTTGTCCGCTTCTAGGGGAAAATCCTGAGGCGCTCGGGGAAAGCTGATGTCAGATTCATTTTCAGCGTCCAAAAATACGTAAAAATATCATGCCTGATCTGTTTCCAGATGATTTTAATACCAAGGGTAATTTATACCCAGAAAAGTTGATTTACTAGGGAATTTTCCGCATCTAGGGGAAAATCCTAAAGTTTTGGGGAAAAACTGATATCAGATTTGTATTTAGCGCCCCAAAATACGTATGCGTACCATACACTGATATCTCGCACAACCCACTTTTTGTTTTGTAGGCCTGTGTATTTATCTACCATTTTGCAAAAAAAGGTGAAGACCACTGACGAAATATGAAGCAGGCTTACAAAATCTGAATTAATTATCTGACAGATCAAGGTTATGTTTACTCCCGTTTGTCTTCGAAGATTGCTACTCAACTAAAAACATTTCAAAATCGAACAAATATATTTATAAATCACTAGAATATCCCATTTAGAGAAACCCGAAATGTGTCTATTTTTTAAACCACGTAAACACACGAAACAAATCACAGGGGTGCCTTTCCGCGGGTGACAGACAACTGTGCACGTCGATGGCAACTAGAATAATTGTGCACGTTGTTGGCCACAGGTACAATTGTACACCGGGACATCTGTGCACGTCTCAAATTTGGCGTGCACATATGGGACACTCACAACTGTGCACGTCAAAATGTCGACGTGCGCAGATGGTACCCTAGCAATGCTTAACGTGCACAGATGGGAGACTCCCAACTGTGCACATCAAAATTGAGACGTGCACAGGTGCACCTATCAACGGTTAACATGCACAGATAGGAGACTCGCAACTGTGTTCGTGCACAGATGGTACATTCCCAACTGTGCACGTCACAATTTGCGAGTGGTACAACTGTGCACGAGTCTAACTGTGCACGTTAAGGGCCGGCGGTACAACTGTGCACGTACACAGATTCGACATCCAACTGTGCACGTCGAGGGCGAAGGGTACAACTGTGCACGATCTTGGCCACTGGCATAACTGTGAAAGTGCACAAATGGGACACTTCCAACTGTGCACATGCACAGGTGGGAGAATTTCAACTGTGCACGTCTCAAATTATACGATCAGGTTTCCAGCTTACAGTTCGACGTGCACAAATAGGATACTCTTAACTGTGCACCTACACAGATGGGAGACCCCCAACTATGCACGTCTAAATTAATGCTATCAGATTTTCAATTGACAAGTTCACGTGCACAGCTGGGGCACTTCCAACTATACACGTGCACAGATGGGAGACTCACAACTGGGCACGTCTCAATTAATACGATCATATCATTAACTTACAAGTCCACGTGCACAGAGGAGAGACTCCCGACATTGCACTTCCTAATTAATGCAATCGGATTTTTCACTTAGAAGTGTTAAAATCATCAATTTAACTTGAAACGTGTACCGGCCTTCGACGTGCACACTTGGGCAAGTGCACAGTTGCTCCGTACACAATTGTACCCCTCACAAGTTGAGACGTGCACAGTTGGGAATATCCCATCTCTGCACCTGGACTTGCAACTTTAAAATCTGATTGTATTATTTGAGATGTGCACAGATGGTACCCTAGCAACGATTAACGTGCGCAGATGGGAGACTCCCAACTGTGCACATCGAAATGTAGACGTGCACAGATGGCTGGAGCACAGTTGTGCCTGTGGTCACAACACAGTGGTCACATGCACAGATGGCTGGAGCACAGTTGTGCCTGTGGTCACAACACTGTGGTCACATGCACAGTTGTATCAGTGGCCATCGACGTGCACAGATGGGCTCGTGCACACTTTCTCCGTGCACAGTTGTACCCTCCCCCCCCACGAGATGTTGG
Source organism: Andricus grossulariae (assembly GCA_011634705.1). Lineage (NCBI taxonomy): Eukaryota > Metazoa > Arthropoda > Insecta > Hymenoptera > Cynipidae > Andricus > Andricus grossulariae. The sequence continues at coordinate 2,607 of JAABKJ010000782.1, forward strand.
AAAGGCGTAGGTGTTGAACCAACAATATTTCTGTGACCATTCACAGGGGTGCTTTTCCATGAAAGGTCAAATTTCTACCAAAGACATACATTTTCGAACAAAACAAAAAATAATAATTTCCAAAAAAAGTGTTTAATTTCCAACCATATGTTGAATTTTAAAGTAAAAAAGACGAATTTTCTAGAAGATAGTTAAATTTTCAATACGATGATATGAATTTTGACAAAAATATTTATTTTTAACCAAATACTTTGATTTGCTACAAAAAGAAACACAATTTTCATCGAAAAAAGACGAATGTTCAAGAAAACAGTTTAATATTTAGGTCAAAAAGACAAGTTTTGTACAAAACAGTTGAATTTTCAAAAACAAGGTTCATTTTCAACCGAATAGTTTAATTTTGAACTGAAAACTATAAATTTCAACAGAAATTGGAAAAGGTTAATTCGCGGTTTAAAAAATTGATTCTCAAAAAATAACGAATTTGCAACAAAATAGTTAAATCTGCAATCAATAAAATCAATTTTCTCAAAAAGTGGTGAACATTTCAACTAAGTAGTTGAATTTTCAACCAAAAAAGATGAAATAATTAGTTGAATTTTAAGTGAGAGAATCAATTAATAGATAAATTTCCATTTAGATAATTAATTTGAAACCAAAAAACGACCAAAAGATATGAATTTCGAACCAAAAATATAATTAGCAGGTTTTTGAGTTGAAAATAATGAACTTTCAGTCCCCATTCAAGCGGAAAAATGAGAGAAAGGAAAGTTTTTTGAAAACAAAGGGAAAAAGGGTAATTATTAAAAAAAAGGGGAAAAGATGAAAATAGGGCAAAGTGTGTGAAGTCTGGAAATATAGCAAAACTTATGAATCGAATGCAATACATTTTTAGGGTTTCATAGGCTCTTATTAATTGAAGTTAAAGAAAATAAAGATCGTTATATATTTCCCGATGATTGAGACTATTCAGAGAAGGTATGTTATCATAGAAACGAGCATCTCCCTTTGATAAATCAAGATGCTTCTTCAGCCTATCCATTCCAGTTTTCAATGGCAGTGAATGGTCCATTAATCTTTATTTTCTCTGATGCGACCCTGTGATAGATACATAAATTACAGGGTAAGCCGTATAAATTGTAGGGAGAGAGTCGGCCTTGCTCACTTTACCCAGTCTCTCCGTTCGAAACTTGGGTACGACACGATGAATCAGTGCGATCAAGAAGAGGGTGATGGTGTCATGCTCGAAAGGTTAACGTTAACATGCTTTCTTTTTCATCCCCCTATCCATTTCTTATTCTACGATTGATATCCTCGTTCTCGGCAAATTAAATTAGGTGCGAATAACGACAATGAGCACTTCCAGCTTCCATTTCTGATGTGCTTTCACACACAGCAAAACAATCCCCAAAGAAAAAATTAGTCAAAGTAGGCGCCTTATGACTACAATAAAAGGTTTAGCAGCCTATTTACACGTAAATAAGTCATTAAACCATTCACCTTCCGTAATTTCTCTTCCCTACTCCTCTACATTCCCCTACTTCTCTCTTCTCCCCTACTTCCTTCACCACCCCTACTACCTGTTCCCTACTACCGCTCCCCAAACATCAAACTTTGCTTCCTCTCCCTTCCCCAACTTCTTTCACATTTCGACTTACTTCCTCGACCCCTTCGTTTCCCCTCACTTTCCCTACTTCCGCTCATCACACTTCTCCTACTTACCCACTCCTTATTTCCACCACTTCTCCTACTTCGCCTATCCTCATTTCCCCTCACGTCCACTATTTCCCCTCCCTCTATTTTCCTTTACTTTCCCTACTCCCCCTTGTTTCTCTTACTTAATATCCTTAATTTCCAACAATATACATGAATTTTAATAAAACATATGAATTTTTCAACAAAATTGTTCAATTTTTAAGTTAAGAAGGCGAATTATCTACAAAGCAGTTGAATTTCCAATAAAAAAGTTAATTTTCAACCATATTGTTGAATTTTGACCCTAATTTTGAATTTTCAAACAAGAGATTTAAATTTTAAATAAAAACAGTGAAACTCAACCAAAATAGACGAATTTAAAAAAAAATAGCGGAATCCTTAATCCGAACAGATTTAATTTTCAACCAAAAAGAATAATTTCTAACCTTAAAAAATGAATTTTTAACTGAGAAGATTAATATTTTGTCAGAAAAGACGAATTTTCAAATAAATACATGAATCTGTAACCAAATAGTTGGATTTTCAACTATGAAAGATAAATTTTCATTCAAAAATATGAGTTCTCAACCTAAAATTGAATTGTTATATTTTTAGTTGAAAAATTAATTCTCAACCATGATTAAAAATTAATTTTTAACAAATATAAGAATTTCTAAACTATATTGATAAATATTCAACAAAACATTTATTTTCAACAAAAGAGTTCAACTGACTGAATAGTTTAATTTTCAAACCAAAACATTATTTTCTACCAAGGAAATGAATTTTCTACCAAAAAAGATACATTTTGAAAAGATGCATAAATTTTCAATGAAATAGTTGAATTTTTAACTAAAAAAGGTCAATTTAGAAATAAATAATTAATTTTAAGCTAAAAAGAATAACTTTCAACCAAAAACATTAATCTTCTACCAAAAAAGACCAATTTTCAGCAAGATACATGACATATCAACCAAATACTTGAATTTTCAATATACATGACATATCAACCAAATACTTGAATTTTCAATTAGAAAAGATTCATTTTCAATATAAAATATCAATTTTCAAGCCAAAATGTAATATTTACATTTCCAATGAATGAATTAATTTTCAAAGAACAACAAAAAACAATTTTCAATAACATAGTCAAATTTTTAACAAAGGAATTACTTTTCGTCTAAAATGATGAATTTTCAAAACAAAAATGAATTTTTATTAAAAGGATAATTTTTTAACAAAGAAGATTCAAAGAAGATTGAGTTTAAAGAGAAAATGAAACAAATTTTAAATAACATGTTTCAATTTTCTACTAACGAGGTAAATCTAGATCTAGATGAATTACGAATCAAAAGTATAATAGTAGACTTTCCAGCCAAAAATAGTAAGATTTTCTTATTGGGTTCTATTAATTCAATTCCCATTTGTGTGATAAAACGAGAAAAGGGGTATTAACAATTGGAAAAACAATTTGAAAGACAATTTTTTCTTTAAGGAAACACTTTTTCAACAAATTATTATATTTGAAGATTATTCAGTAAGTTTTAAATTTGGGAACAGTAAAAAATAAATTATTTTTTTTTATAAATGTTTGCACATTTTCGACACGACCATGGACTTATTGTATATTGTCTCGTGTCTCAGAATTTCTCCTAGCCTAAGCTGCATACGTATACGTACGTATGGTTGGATGAAATACATTTGTTTGCTTTCTTCTTGAATTCTTAATTATTCATTTTAAAAATGTATAATTTTCAATTTTTTAATTATTCTTTTATAACATATAATAAATTCTTGATAACATTTTAAAAAATGTTGTTTTTGACTTCTTTTTCCTTAAACGTATTGCCTTAAAAAGGCATGCATTTTTTTTAATTATTCAAAAATGTAATAAAAGTATTTTGAAACCTTTTATAAGACTTGTAACGTTGTTTTATGCTAACATATGTTTATTTTATATTATTTATATAGTAAAAAAGAATGATGTAAGTATCTGGGTGATTGCCAAAAGGTTAACCATTTTTAGTATCAGGCATTTTCTATGATTAATTCATTCTTTTCAAAAATATCTCGACTTCGTTTAGAAATTACAAATAAAAACACCACAAACGTAAGACTAGAAAATTGATAAATAATATCAACGACATTTTTTTATTATTTAACATTCACATATATCACTTATATTGAATTAAAAAGGATAATAATCAAGAAGATGGTTTCATATTTTAGCTACAAAATTCTTGGAAATTAAAAAGAGCAAGAATCTAACGGCCGAATTTGAATCTTGGACGTTAAAGTGGAATTTAAATTTTGACTTATTAGAAATTTAATTTTTTAAATTTCAATATTTTGGGGTAAAGGATTTCGAAAAGCACTTCTAATTCTGGCCCAATTAGACAAGTAGACTTTACGATTGAACAATATTCATAATTATGTAATATGATATGAAGATTGATATTATGTGATTGAATCACTTTTTCTATTATAACTAAGAATTCAAAAATAATCTCGATCAGAAAATGAATCCCGTGCCATTTCCTGATCAAAGAAAATTCCCAACCTAGGAAAGTGAAGATAAAATCAGAGCAGAAGAAGAGAAGAAAATACAAAACGTCTTTAAAGGAAGCAAGAAACTAAAATTCACAAAGTTGCAGGGAAGTAAAAGTACAGAGTTTGTCAGCATGAGAAACAGCAAAGGTGAAATTCTATATGATACAGACGGGATAGTAGACCTACATGCAATAAAAATAATATATGCAGGTAGGAAAGCGAGTGTAAGGGTTACTGGGGAATTGACTGACTGGTTCGATATTATGCAAGGCGTTAAACAAGGATGCATTATGTCCTCATCGCTATTCATCATATTTATGGACAAGTGTCTAAGAATGGCCCTCTTCAACGAAGAAGGTGCAGATCTCGAGACAGTGAGAGTACGTGGGTTAGCTTTTGCAGATGACAAGGTTGTTATAGTAGGATCAATCGAAGACTTGCAAAGAATGTTGAGTAAACTAAATACAAGCATGAAGGACATGGGCCTCAAATTGAACGCAAATGAAACAAAAATCATAGTGTTTGAAGGAAAAGTTGAGAAAACAATGTGCAACATTGTCCTAAATGATGAGGAATCAGAATAAGTTGATCAGTACATATATTTAGGTAGCCTATTCACTAGTGACGGTAAGACAAATATCCTTTCAGAAAATAAAATCATAAGCACTAGCACTAGGTAAACAATTTCATCAGAGCATAATGGGCAAAACGCGCAACATGCGCGGCGCTACGGAAAATATTTACTGCGCATTCACAGTTTTTCAGTGACTGTCGTTGGAATTCTATAAACCCGTATTTTCAATTCTTCCGTTACTTATTTTCTAACTTCTTATTCTCAAATCACATAAAAAGTCGTTCACCATCAAATAAAATTTGATAGACTTTTCAATATAATTTACCAACTCGTTGCTTGAATCTCTTTTCTCAAAAATTATTTGACAGTCTCTTAAACTATAAAGAAGTGGTCATTATTTATCAGAAAGGATCGCTTGGTTTTGAAACACAGTTTCATGAAAATTAGAAGATGACTCTGTTTCTAAAGATCATTTGACTTTTCTTCCGATATTTAACCAAATTCCCTGAAATCTCAGCATACTTTTCTCTCTATCCAGTTGTCATAGAATGGTCACTTAAAATTTGAGCAATTATTTTTTTTCCGTGTACGACTAATCAAATTTCTTGGCACAAATCTGGTTCACTTAAATGAAAATATTCCTATAAAAACAATTACACTCCTCAAATTGTTTTTAATCATTTCAATACTTTTGAAATCCTTTACATTTTTTTGAAAATTAACTACAATGTGATATCATTAGATTGCTTTTTAGTTTATAATATTCCTAACAAAAGAATTGTGAAATAAAATGCTTCATGCCACTGTTTGAACAATGAGGATAAACATTATGATTCATAAAAATATTTGTATGTATAATCTCGAGAGTATAATACGTTGACTCATAAAATAGACTTATGTTCACTACCATGGAATCATATTCGGAGAAAAATGGATGTTTACCGATAACATCTAGACGTTCAGAGTTAACATATTTTATATTTATTTATAGGAAAGCAAACTAGATGTTCGAAGTTAGTATATGTATATATTAAAAAGTGAGATGCTATTCTGTTAGACCCAAAATGTTCAACTGTAATATACGATATATTAAACGGAAATTGATGATAGAACGGCTTTAAATATTTGAGGAGTTTACCTATTCCTAATCATTTAAGGAAGTAATTGATAACTTATTTGTTTTGCGCTCGGACGAGTTTTTCATCATGATATGCTGCAGCTTAACATAAACATATCTTTACGCCTAACACTTTAAAAAGGATAGTAGATGTCGGCATGAATACCTACATACATGTTAAATGGTGCTATCTTATCCTTTGAATATCTACGTTTGAACATTCATTTTTAGCCAAGTATTAAACAGAAATTTATGATATAACAGCTTTAAATATTTGAAGACTTGACTTATTCCTAATTATTTAAGGAATTTATTGATAAATTATTTGTTTTGCGTGTGGACGATTCCCGGATATGGTGTAGTTTAACATAAAAATATTTTTACTCCTAACATCTCCAAAAGACAGTAGATATTCGGCATGAATATGTTAGATGATACTATCTTACCCTTTAAAAGTCTACATTTAAAGATCCATTTTTCTTCATGTGGGTTGTGATAAACTTACCATAATTGTCTTAATTTTTTTATTTTATTTGTTTTTATAACAGTGACTACAGAAAAATACACTCTTGTTAAACAATTAACATATTATAAACCAAATAGGTACAATTTCGACGGCCTCTTAATCTGGATATATTTCGGATTCTTATCTATTCCACCAATCACGTTATAAACTGATGCATTCCAATACTGTATCTGAAAGTAAAAATATTTTTTATTATTTCATACCAGTATTTTGAACTATAAATTCGGTATATACACTCAGAAAAATTTTTGTTTGAATCAAAAATTTGGTTGACCCTATATCAAGGAAGGAATTTGTTAGATTCAAACAAACATTTTTCTGACTGTGCTTAAGTTGTGATAGTCTTATTTTATTCAATCAAAAGTGTCTATATTTTCGCAAAATAATGTGTATTTTGCTCAAGCATTTACGAAAATTTTATAATTTTAGCGTATTCATGATTTATTTCTCGACTGACCGTATTCAGATTCTTGATATTCGGTATAATCGGCAAAATCACATATCTTGGAACAACAATCCTCGGCTGCTTCACACGCAGTACCAGGTGCTCCCGAAATATATTCACCAAATTTGATATCTGGAGTACAGACTGCGTCAACAGCTCCAATGAGGAAAGCCATGCACAAAAGGGCCAAGAAAGCGATAATTGCAATACACATTGTAATCGATAATAATTCAATACCTCTTCCTGTTTTCGTCGCGGTTTATATACCACATTTCTTTCGAATAATCATGCGCACAAGCAGGAAAAAACAAAATTAAAGACATTTAACTTTCCGAAACACGCAATTCAAATTTTATCATATTTCCCTGATGGAGGAAGGCTAGCCAATAAACCAGGTACTAATACCCGATATGAAACTGAAAAACAACAACAAAGTAGTAAAAATTTGATCTCTCTCTGAAAATATGCAAGCGTACATTGATACAGTGTCACATATATTAAAAAAATACAGCAGACTTTCTTATAGTAATTTTCATTTCAAATCTTGCTCATCTTAGAATTTTTTTTGTCAGTGCTTAAAAAAATCATCAATATTACGAAATAAAATCTTCCAAAATATTTGCAATAAGTAAAAGGCCGTTCAGAAGGCCTCTCAAACTTGACCAGATCAGACACTTTTTTCAGTAACTATGCAATAGTCAGCGGCATCCGAAATTTGGAAAAATCCAATATAGTGTCCGTTTAGATTACAAACCTGAAAAATTTTACGCATGATTAACATACAAATTAAAAACGAGAAAAATTATCAATTGTGCCATGATCTAAAATTCATGGTTTGAATTTCTGTTTAATTCCTTATCTAAAAATGGATGAAACAAAAAGCTTGCAATTTAGATATTTTTATTGCTGTCGACTTTCCTCTATGCTTATTGGCCCCTGTAGTACTCATTGCATTGAAATCAAGTGATAAGAAATTTTTCTTTTTCTTTTTTTTAAACGTGAGATAGTATAATTTGATATTTTACTTCGATGTTATGTGTTTCGCGTTTATACATATTGACATTAACAGGCAAGTAGATAAAAAAAATGTATTCACAGGTATATACTAATTTTTTCCGTGAGACAGAAATGAAAAATTAGTTTATTACTTTGTTGATATTTGTGGAATAATTTGTAAATGTTCCTATAAACTCCTTCTGCATTAAGAAAAATATTTCTCTTGAATGGAAGAAACCGTTTCTTTTACATAATTTAATTCATGTAACCAAAAATAACTTCAGAATAAAAAAATTAAAATATTCAATTAAAACAAAATTTTCCCCGAATGAAAAATCCATTTCTTTGTCTGTAAGCGTATTAACATTTTTGTTTGAATCAAAGAAATTTTTTCTGAGTGTGCTAACGAAAAACTGCTGCCTCCTTTCCCCTGAATTTAATAATAACCATCTTTCTTCTTATTATCAATTTTCACAGGGAGGTTTCCTTACCTGCAATTTTTAAAACAAATTTTTGATCTGACTTTGGAGAGTTGAAAGAATCCTTCCTTGTAGGCGCTCAGCGCCTACTTTGGCTCATTTTTAAGTTTAAAAGCGAATTATCTATTAAACAGTTGAATTTTTAACTAAAAAGTTAGTTTAAAACCATATTGTTGAATTTTAACCTATATCATAAATGTTCAATCAAATCAGAGTTTAGTTCTGAATATAGAAACAATGTGGAACTCAACCATAACAAACGAATCTTCAACAAAATAGTGGAATCCTCAACCTAATCAGATTAATTTTCAATTAAAAAATATGATTTTCGACCAAAAAGGATAAATTATCAAACGAGAAGATTAATTTTCTGTGAAACAGACGTTTTCATCAAAATACACGACGTTTTGACCAAAAAGTTGGATTTTTTAATATAATAGATCAATTTTCAATTAAAAATATCAATTTTCAACAAAAAATGGAATTGCTACATTTTCTGTTGAAAATATTATTTCTCAATTATAATCAAAAACTGATTTTTAACAACATAGTGAAATTTTCAACAAAGAAATTATTTTTTCCAATAAAATTATGAATCTTCAACCAAAAATTTATTTTAAACAAAAGAGTTCAGCATTCAACTTGACAATTAAATTTTCAAACAAACAAAAAGTTATTTTCAACCAAGAAGATAATTTTCTACTAAAAAGAGGCACTTTCAATGAGATACATGAATTTTCAATAAAATAGTTGAATTCTCAACTGAGAAAGATCAATTTTTAAATAAATAATTAATTTTGATCAATTTTCAGCGAAATAAATGACTTACCAACCAAATAGTTGAATTTGCAATCACAAAACACCCATTTTCAATTGCAAATACCAATTCCCAACCAAAAATGAAATAGTTAAATTTTAAGATAAGAAAAACTAATTTTTAATTAAACGTGAAACAAATGATCAGCAACATTGTTCAATTTTCTGTCAATTAGATGAGTTTTCAACCAAACAAATGAATTTTCAAAAAGTAGCTCAACTCTCAACCAAGTAGTTAAATTTTTAACCAATTAAGATAAATTTTCAAGAAAAAAGTTGCATTATCAATAAAATTATTGAAATTTGAACCAAATAGTATAATTTTTAAACAAGCTAGATGAATTCCGAATCAAAAATATAATAGTAGACTTCAACCCAAAATAATTTAATTTTCTTATTGTTTTGTATTAATTCAGTTCGAACTCAAACGAAAAAAACAAGATAAAACAGGACAAAAATTTATATTTCCTGAAAGCGGCGAAAAAACAGGAATTTAAAAAAAAAGGCAAAACGAGTGAAATAGCGGGAAGAGTGTAGTTGTGTAAAAAATCGGATTTGAGAAAGAAAATAGTTTTTTTTATGATTTTGAGAATGAAAATAATATTACTGAGAATTTAACTTAGAATAAAAATATATATTTTTAACGAAAATATGTTAAAACTTACAAAAAAAATTATTTTAACAATTGTAAAAACATTCCCTACAACACTCTACTGTTTCCAATTTTGAAATTAAATCTTTCTCCGACTGAAATCGGCAGAAAAAAACTTTTAATAAATACATATAAGTGACATTTAGGGCCCGAAGCATTTTTGAATATTTTCATAATGATGGAAGTTACAGTTACAAAATTTACGTTTAAAATTATATTTTCTCTTGTATCGTTTTTCTATCAATTTGAATTACTTACTTTTAATGTCATTGTTCTCGATTGAAACAAAAACCACTATGTCAATTTTCACGATTAAAAACTGCGTCTTTTCGAAAAATAGTGCTAACCAAATGTACCCAACTTTTCACGGTTAATAATTTTCTTATTAACATTGTTTCGTCCCTTGCATAGTTCGACCAAAAAGTCGAATGTTTTATTTTCAATAACATTTTACACTATTAAAACACATACTATGCCCCTTATTAAAAAATAATATTAAACAAGTTTGTAGACATTTAAGGGTGAACGATTTTTAATCTGTACATTTTACCGTATTTTGCATATTTCATCCGAAAAACGGAATTTTTTGTCTTAATTATATTTTTCACGATTAAAACAAAAACTTTGTGCTTCATCAAAAAAATATTTGCAATCAACATATTTTTCGTATCTATTATAGTTTTGCTGGATAACTGAACTTTTTATTTTTTAAAAGCATTTTTGATGGATAAAACGAAAACCGTTGGTCAAAAATGGCTTCGAAAGTTATCGTCTTCACAGATAACGACAACAACGACGACCGACAGACACTAATATAAAATCCATTTTTTCTCAATCAGTGAGTCTGAAATCATTGAGATGTGATGAGGATATAAAAAACCACATTATATTAAAACGAGAATACGTTGCTTTCTCTGGTCAAATCAAAATTGTAAATTAATTATAATATGATATAATTACATTGCTTATGATTTACTCCAATCAAGATTTGGCTTTGATATACCTTCTTTCACTATGCATAAAAAAATTATAAAATGTAATTTTTCGTCCACTTGTTTATACAATAAATATGAACATTATGATTTATAAAAATATTTGTGTATATCATGCCGACAAAATTATACGTTGACTCATAAAATAGACTTATGTTCGCTATCATGGGATCATACACGGAAAACAATGGATGTTTACTCATAAAATTAGATGCTCATCAGGTTTAACATATATTATATTTAACTATAGGACAGTAGTCTTGATGTTTAAAATTAGTATATCTAGATATTACCAAGTGAGATGTTACTCTGTAACATCCAAAATGTTCAACTGAAATATACGAAATATTAAACGGAAATTTATTATATAACGGCTTTAACTATTTCAGAAGTTTACCCATTACTAATAACTTAAAGAATTCATTGACAATATATTTGTTTCGCGCTCGGACGAGTTTTTCAGCATGATATGTTACAATTTTACATAAATAAAAATATTTTTACGCCTAGCACCTCAAGAAGATAGTAGATGTTGGTCATGAATATCAACATGTCAGATGGTATATATATCTACGTTTAAACATTCATTTTTCGCCATGTGGGGTGTGATAAACTTACCATAATTGTTTTAATTTGAAAATTGCATTTGTATTTTATAATATTGACTTCAAAAATATACACTCTTGTTAAACACTCAGGATATTATAACCTCAATTCGTAGAATTTTGACGATCTCTTAATCTGGAAATATTACTCGGCGTGTCATTTAAGCCCCCAATGCATTGCATCTGTGGTTCTGAAAGTACAAATTTTTTATTACTTAATACCAGTATTTTGAACTATGAATGCAATCTATGGACTCAAAAAAATTTTTGTTTGACCCTATATCAAAGATAGAATTTGTTTGATTTATACAATGGCATGTTTGAATCAAATAAATTTTGCTTAAATCAAAAAAATATGTGTTGAGCCTGAGGTAAATGTCCCAGTAATCGTCATGGTTCCAATAATCGAAACTTGGCTATAGTTTGAATATATTGTTAAAAGATATATTAAAAGTAACATTTAATGATAGAATACATTTATTTTAAGTGTTTTATAATGTCGAGTTAAGTTTCAATTAATTCAAATTACATAAAAATCAAGAAAATTGGCGTCACGATTACTGGGACAAAGGTCACGATTAATGTAACGTTTACCTTATATCAAAGAATGAATTTGTCAAATTCAAATAAACATTTTTCTGGCTGTGCTCAAATATTTATAGTCTTATTTTAATCAATCAAAAGTCTCTCTATTCTAGTCAAATCATTTGTATTTTTCCAAAGAATTTATGAAAATCACGTAATTTTAAAGTATTTGTTAACTATTTCTCAACTGACCGGGTTGATATGCTTCATATTGATAATAATCAGGAACATCGCATTTCATGGAACAACAATCTTCGTTTTTATCACACGGAAAACCAGGTCCTCCCGCAATATAACCAAATTTGAAATCTGCAATACAAGCTGCGTCAATAGCTCCAGTGAGGAGAGCCATACACAGAAGGGTCAAGAAAACGGTAACTGCAACGCACATTGTGATCGATGATAATTCAATACCTCTTCCTGCTTTCGTCGCGGTTTATATACGAAATTTCTTTCGAATGATCATGCGCGTAAGCAGAGAAAAACAAACGTAAAGATATTTAACTTTCCGGAACACGCTATTCAAATTTGATCACATTCTCCTTGTGGAGGGGGAGGCTATCCAATAAACCAGGTACTCATACCCGGTATGAAACTGAAAAAAAGTAGTCAAAATTAATCTCTTTTGAAAAATATGTAAACGTATATTGATATAGTGTCACATATATCAAAAAATACAGCAGACTTTTTTATATTAACTTTCATTTAGAATCTTGTTGATCTTCGAATTTTTCTTTTTTTGATTGGTAATTTAAAGAAATCATCAATATTGCAAAATAAAATCTTCCAAACATATTTGCAATTATGCGATTGAAAAGAAGAGGTCTTTGTTCATGTAAATTATTTCAGTTCTTATTATTTGTAAACTAATCTTAGCAAATGCGACATAAACTGCAAACTTGAATTTGGTGAAATTTTAGAGTATTGTTTAAGATTATTTCTCAACATTGTTCTCGCTATGCATACAAAAATTATAACATTAGAATTTTGAAAAATGTATTGAAATTTTGTAATCTTGTTCAGTACCCTGGCGGGGTCTGTGGCCGACAGAGTACTTTTTGTGAAGGTATGGCGGCGCCAAGCCACTTTCTTGTCCACGAACAATTTTTCCAGTTATGATCCATCCATAAATTACGTTACAAATTTTTTTTAGACACTCCCCCCCCCCTCTTCACCGAAAGTAACTTAGCCGTGGGCTAAAGACAGATTTAACGTTTATAAATACTTCTGAATAAAATGAATGTAGATAGCATATTGAATTCAATACGAATCACTTTAAATTTCTGACATTTCATGCCAAAATATATTGCATTTTTAACAGAATAGTTGAATTTTCAACAAAAAGATATTTTCCACCCGATGAGATGAATTTTCAACAACAACAAAAATCATTTTCATCCAAACAGTTGTATCAACAACCAAATAGATAAACCAAGAAGAATGACTTTTCTGCCATAAAAGATGAACTTTCAATCCAGAAGGATGAATTTTTTACAACATGGTTGAATTTTCGACCAAAAATGATGACTTTAACAAAATAGTTCAATTTAAAAAAAAAATAGATTTTTAACAAAATACTTGAATTTCGAACCAAATAGTTGAAGTATCAACTTACAAAGATGCATTTTCAATCAAATGATCGCATTTTCGAACAAAAATTATTAAAATTCGATCAAATATTTGAATTTTTAAGACAAAAAGGCAAACTTTTTAGAAGACAGTTAAATTTGTATAAAAAAAGTTCATTTTCGACCAAGAAAGATGACTTTTATACCTCCCCTTCTTTCTCACAGATCATCACACGAAGGTTGAACCCCCCAGGGTGAAGTCAAAAAATCCACCCCCTCCCCCCGCGCTCTTTTCAAATGAAACTGTTTTCTCGATTTCATCTAATAAACGCCTAACATAATATAATATATTAATAGACTTCACAGCCCAAAATGCTCTAAAAACAGGGGAAATAGGGTGAATGATAGGGTATTAAATTCTCTTAAATAAAATTAATTCATAGGTTTCATGAAATTATATAAAGTAGTTGAATTTGTAAACAAAAGAGATCAATCTTGATACTAAAAAATAAATAAATTTGCAACGAAAGAGTTGAGTACTCAAGCCAAAAAGTTGCATTTTTTAGAAAGTATTCGATTTTAAATATATAAAACGAGGTTTCGAAACATAAAAACGTTATGAAATTGTTTTTGAACGAATTCCTGAATCTCTACCAAAGTTGCAAGTTCGATCATTTATATCATCGCTGTTTTCGAGTTTTGCGCATCTTTTCGACAAAATTTAATGTACAATGAAACTATGTACACTTTAAAAATATATGCCTACCAAAAAATGTTTCCTTATCCAGTCTGAAGTTATTAAAAGGTTTCAGTTATCTTTTTGCTACTTCTTCATTATTCTTCATACGATGTTTCTAAACATAAAAACTCTACGACCTTATATTTAATAGAATTCATAATCTCTTCCAAAGTCGTGAGTTTGATAATTTTGATAACTGCTTCGTCAGAGTCTTGTGCTTGAACCTTTAGATGAATAATTCGAAAGAAAATTATCAGAAAAATAAAAATTTTTACTCAAACAATTTTCAAATATCAAATTTTTACAAGTATATTAACTGAAAAATCGGCCTATTACTTATTTTCTTGTTCTCAGATACAAAAATATAAGTTGAGCTCGAATTTGAATGTTCAAAAACTTTCAACAAATAAGTAGTTATACGAAATAGTTATTTCATATTGAACATTATTTTCCTCCTAAAACCAAAAAACGACACGCGCGCATAGCGTAATAATTCTTCAAGTCTTATAGTTAAAAATCATGTGAAATCTTTGCTACCTACCTAATCATTTAAACTCAAACACAAAATGTCGCGGGAAGTGATTTTGAATTTGGAACGAATTTTCAAAGAAACAATTAAAGTTTCAAACAAAACGTTGAATTTCCAACCTACAAAGATGAACTTTTAACCAAATGGTCGGATTTTTAAACAAAAAAGATTAAACCTCAATCACAAACAGTTGCATTTTCGAACAAACAGTTGAATCTTCAAACCAAAAAGACAAACTTTTTAGACGATGTTTGAATTTATAACGAAAAAAATTAATCTTCAACCAAGAACTTTTTTACCGAAAAACATCAACCTTCAATCCGGAGGGACGAATTTTTCAACCAAAAGGAAGAATTTTCAACAAAACAATTGCATTTTCGAAAAAAAGACTCTTTAACAAAACCCTCGCATTTTTAAAGTAATAGTAATTTTCTACCCATAAACTTGCATCTTTAAACATTAATCGAATTCTTAAACAATAAAGATTAAACAGATAAACTGCTAACTTACCAGATGAATTTTGAAACAAATATTCAATTTTTCAAGCCGAGAGGACAAATTTTATATCCAGAAAGATGAATTTTTAACAAACAATATGAATTTTCGACTAAAAAAGATTGCTTCACACAAAATAGTTTAATTTTTCCCAAAATAATTCAATTTTCAACGTCAAAAAGAATTTTTAGCAAAGAAATTCAACTTTCAACCAAGAAGTTGAATTTTCAATCAAAAGAGATTAATTCTCAACGGAAAATATAATAGTTGATCCTATTTCAACCAAAAAAATATTTTAATTTCAAATAAAATCAGTCAAACTTGACTAAAAAGGATAAACACTCTACAAAAAAATGTAATAGTTAATATTTAAGTCAAAAAATATTTTAATGTCTAATAAAATAGTGTTTTATTTAAACAAAAAGGCGACTTCTCTACAAAACAGTTGAATTTTCTATTCGAAAATATGAATTTGTAACAACAAGTTAATTTTTAACAAAGCAGTTAAACTTTCAACCAAGTACATGAATTTTCAATCAAGAACTTTAATTTTCTACGATTAAAGACGAGTTGACAACAAAACACATACATTTTTAACCATATAATTGAATTTTCAATCTTTGAACGATTAATTTTCCACCAAAAATGGAACAGTTAAATTTTCAGTTACTAATTACTTGAAAGTTGAACTACTTTATAAAAGTTTCAGTTTTTTCACTGAAGATTCTTGATTTAAGGTGAAAATGGTTTTGCTTGAAAGTTTAACTATTTACTTAAAAATTCGTTTTCTTTTTGTTGAAAATTAATTTTTGCAATGAAAATTTAACAATTGCATTTTTAGTTGAAAACTTATGTTTCTTATTTGAAAATGCAACTACTTGGTTAAAAGTTGAACTAATTTGCTTAAAATTCAGTTTTCTGGTTGAAGATTCTTAGTCTTAGTTGAAAATGGTTTTGTTGAAAATTAGTTTTTTTGTTTAATAATTTATTTTTTTGAATGAAAATTTAACTATCTAATTTTTTGATATTTTGGGTTGAAAACTGAACTATTTTATTGAAAATTCAAATATTCAGTTGGGAAGTAATATATTTTGTTTAAAAATTGTCTTATTTGGTAAGAAATTAATATTCTTGGTTAAATCTTCAGCTACTTAATTAAACTATTTTCTTTAAAATTAATTTTTTGGTTTGAAATGCACAATTTGAGTTTAAAATTCATCACTTTGATGGAAAATTTACCTATTCTGTTGAAAATTCGTTTTTTGTACGTACAAAATTGATTTTTTAAATAAAAAAGTAACTATCTTGGTTAAAAGTGTTGGCTCTTAATTGGAAATTCAACTGTTTGGTTGAAAATTCACATATTTTGTTCAAATTTCTTCTTTTTCGACACAAAATTAATATGTAGGGTTATAACGTATCCTTTTTGGTTAAAAAGTAAAATCTTTTGTTAAAAATTCGTCTATTTGCTTGACTCCAACTTTTTTTTTAATAAAAATAAAGATTTGTTTTGGTAGAAATAGCAACTATTATTACATTTTTCGTTGAGAATTCATCTCTTTTGCTTAAAAATTAATCTTCTTCACAACAAAATTAAAAATTTTGTCAAAAAGTCATTTTTTGTTGAAGATTCTTTATTTTAGTTGTAAATTCATCTCTTTTGTTGGATATTTACCTATTTGTTCGAAAGCTGAACTTCTTTGTCAAAAATTAATTTTTTAGTTAAAGATTCATCATTTTAGTTAAAACCTTATTTTTGTGGTTAAATGTTTAACTGCTTTATTGAACATTCATTTTTTTAACTGAAATTTCAACTATTCCACTTTTGGTTGAAAATTCAACTATTCGATTGAAAATTCATATATTTGGTTAAAAATTCCCCCTTTTTGATAGAAAATTAATCCTCTTGGTTGAAAATTTAACTATTCCATTTTTGTTGCAAAATTAATCTTTTTAAGTTGAAAATTAAACTGTATGGTTGAAAATTCATCTTTTCAAGTCGAAAATTCAACTAACATTAGCTTTTCTACTTAAACTGATTATATCCAGATAAGAAATATTTATTTCAAAAAAACAAACGAAAATTAACATTTTAAGCCAAACACGTCACAATATAAAAAAATGACAAAAGAAGAAAAACATTGCTTTTTGAAAGCCCTACAAGATTATCATAAACAATTTTTTAATTTTCTTGAAAAGTCGAAAATACAAATTTTTATCGAACAAAAAATAATCAATAATAAAAAATTCCATTTTGCAGTCAAACTGTGCACGAAAAAAAAATCAATAGACAACAGTTGTACACTGAAAAAAGAGTTAATAATTTATGAAGAATCATTTTCAGTTAGGATGCGTAGTTTTTGTTTTAATCGTGAAAAATAAGATTAAAAATAAAAAACTTAATTTTTTGGAAAAACGACACAAGAGACGAAAAAAATGAACAGACAAAAGTTGTTCCACCAAGAAAGATCTGCAAATTTGTTATAAACTCTTGTTATAAAAATATATTCAAAATAAAAAATAACATTGAAAATAAACAAATTATATTTATGGAAAGACGACAAAAGTTGCAATAAAATGTTTATTAACAAATTTGTTTTTTTATAGGTTGCGAATTGTAATGATGAGAATATGCTCGTTAAAGCCGATGGAGCTTTAACAAAAGAGAATTCACAATCACAAAATTACAGTTGTTGATGCTTTGATCTTTAATTTTAAATAGTCTGTGCACAAATGTGGGAAAAATACTCCTTCCTTGTAGGGACTTAGCACCTACTTTGACTAATTTTTAAGTTTAAAAGCGAATTATCTACAAAACAATTGAATTTTCAACAAAGAATTTAATTTACGACTATATTGTTGAATTTCAACCTAAATAATAAATGTTTAATCAAAACAAATTTTAGTTTTAAATAAGCACAGTCGAACTCAAAGAAGATTAATTTCCCTAAAAAAAGTCGCATTTTTAGCAAGTTACATGAATCTTGAACCAGGTAGTTGGATTTTGAAATATTAAAGATCAATTTTCAATTCAAAATATACACTCTCAACCTAAAATGGAATTATTATATTTTGAGTAAAAAAATCAATTTAAAACAGATGAAAAAACAATTTTCAATGAAATAGTTGGATTTTCAACAAAAAAATGAATTTTTAACAAAAAGATGATTTCTTGACTAAGAAGATCAATTTTTTTTATGAAAAAATCAAATTTTCAATCAAAAATGGAATAGTTAAATTTTAAGTTGAAAAAAATAATTTTCAATCAAAAATAAAACAAATTCTCAACAACATTGTTCAATTTTCTACTAGTCAGATAAATCAACCAAATAATGAATTTTGAACTTTTAAGGTAGTTATCGTGTCAAAAATCAGATGTCTCAAAGAAAATAGTTTTTTCATGATTTTAAGAATTAAAATAATATTACTGAGGATGTCACTTAGAATAAAAAAATTAAATTATTCTCAATGAAAAGATTTTGAAAATTTAAAAAAAATTTTTTTCACAATTGAAAAATTACTCTCTACAACACTCTACTGTTTTCAATTTTGAAAGCAAATCTTTCTATGACTGAAATTGTTTCAAAAAATTTAATTGAATACATTTTTTAAACAAAAACTCACTAATTTTCAAAAGTGGAAACAGTAAAGTTGTAGGGAATGTTTTCCCCGAAAGAATAAACAATGGTTTTTTAAAATTCAACCATTTTTTTAAAGTTGGTAAGAAGCGGCAGTAAGAAAAAAATCAATCAAATAAACCTATTATTGAAACAATTATTTTTGTATGTTCTAACTTTTTTCGTAAAGAATCATTTTTTTTCTTCCTTAATATATTACTGATAATATCAGTTTAATATTCCTAAACTCATATAAAACTTTTTCCCCCTATAGGGGCAAGTACACGTCAGGAATTTGTTGGCTGGCCAAGAATCGAACTTTTGAGAACGGTAAAAGAGCCGAACGCCAGATAACGACACAGGCTCTATGGCTTAATGTTTCTGTTCATTAAATATTTCAAAGCATATTTTTTAAACAAACATAAACATAAAAAACAACTTTGTTATCGAACATTTTATTATATCTGTTTTGGTTTTTCCAAAAACTTAAATTCTGTACTTTTAATGACATTTTTCACGATTAAAAAAACTGCGTCTTTTCGAAAAATAGTGTTAACCAAATGTATACAACTTTTAAAGGTTATTGATTTTTCTTATTAACATTTCTTTATTTTTTAAAAGCATTTTTGATGGATAAAACGAGAACCGTTGGTCAAAAATGGCTGGCTAACGACGATAACGACGACAACGACGACTGACAGACACCAATGTAAAATCCATTTTTTCTTAATGAGTGAGTCTGAAATCGTTGAAATGTGATAATGATGTAAAAACCCTCATTATATCAAAACGAATTACGTTGTTTTCTCTGGCATTCCAACTGACATCAGACATCTTATAAACTGGGATTTCTGGCGTGTGCGCATGCGCGCTCGCGTGTTTGGTACAATGGTGAATGAAAATGTTGAAAATGCAATGAAGTTCTTCGAATTCTTCTTAATTATTTAAAAACTATGAAATCCTTCAAAATCTGTATTGTAAATTAATTACAATGTGATATAATTAGATTGCTTTTTAATTTACTCTAATAAAAATTTGGCTTTGATGTACCTTCTGTCAATATTCATAGAACAAGAATTGTAAAATGAAATTTTTCGTCCCATTTTTTAAACAATCAATATAAAGACTATGATTCATAAAAATATTTGTGTATATAATGTCGACACAATTATACGTTGAATCTTAAAATAGAATTATGTTCGCTATCATAGGATCATACACGGAGAACAATGGATATTTACTCGTAAAATCTAGATGTTCAAGTTAAACGTATTTTATATTCAACTATAAGACAGCAATGTTGGTGTTCAAAATCAGTATATCTAGATATTATAAAATGAGATGCTACTCTGTAATACCCAAACTGTTCAACTGAAATATACAAAATATTTAACGGAAATTTATGATACAACGGCTTCAAATATTTGAGGAGTTTACCTATTACTAATAATTTAAAGAATTCATTGATAATATGTTTGTTTCGCGCTTGGACGAGTTTTTCAGCATGATATGTTGCAATTTTACATAAATAAAAATTTTTTCACGGCTAACACCCCAAAAAGATAGTAGATGCTGGGCATGAATATCAACATTCTAGATGGTACTATCTTATCCTTTGAATATCTACGTTTAAACATCCATTTTTCGCCATGTGGGGTGTGATAAACTTACTATAATTGTTTTAATTGTAAAAATTTTATTTGTATTTCATAACATTGACTTCAGAAAGATACACTCTTCTCAAACACTCAGCATATTATAACCCAAACTCGTAGAATTTCAACGACCTCTTAATCTGGATATATTTACATAGGTTTCTTCACTGGGTCACTTATCCGGTTATTTAAACCACCAATGCATTGCTTCACTGTTACTGAAAGTAAAAAGAAAAGTTCATTTAATACCATTATTTTGAACCTTTACCAATTTTGACCCTATATCAAAGAAATAATTTGTTAGATTCAAACAAAAAATTTTCTGAGTGTGCCTAGATGGTGATAAGCTCATTTGAATCCATCAAAACTTTCTTTATTCTAATAAAATAATTTGTATTTTGCCAAAGAATTTGCAAAAATCTCGTAATTTTGGAGTATTTATAAATTATTTCTCGACTGACCTGGTGGAAAGTCTGGACCTTGCGAATAATCGGGATAATCGCATACTGCGGAACAACAATCGATTTTATCACCACACGGAAAACCAGGTCCTCCCGAAATATATTCACTAGTTTTTATTTCTACAACACAGACTGCGTCAATAGCTCCAGTGAAGAGAGCCACGCACAAAAGGGTCCAGAAAGCGCTAATCGCAACGCTCATTGTAATTGATAATAATTCAATATCTCTTCCTGCTTTCGTTACGGTTTATATACCAAATTTATTTCGAATGATCATGCGCATAAGCAGCAAAAAACAAACTTAAAGACATTTAACTTTCCGAAACACGCAATTTAAATTTTATCATATTTCCCGCATGGAGGAAGGCTAGCCAAGAAACCAGGTACACATACTCGATATGAACCCGAAAAAAACAACAACAAAGTAGTTAAAATTAATCTCTTTCAAAAAATATGTAAACGTACATTGATACAGTGTCACATATATAAAAGAAATACATCAGGCTTTCTTATATTAATTTTATTTTAAAATCTTGTTGATCAATTAAAAAAAATCATCAATATTGCATAATAGAATCTTCAAAAAATATTTGCAATAAATAAAAAGCCATTCTTAAATATTCAATCGAATTAATAGACTTATGAAATTATGCGATTAAAAAGAAGAGGTCTTTGTTCATGTAAATTATTTCAGTTCTCATCATTTGTAACCCAATTTTAGCAAATGCGAAATAAACTACAAACTTGAATTTTGTGAAATTTTATAGTATTGTTTAACAGTATTTCTTAACATTGTGCGCGCTATGCCTACACAAATTATAACCTTCGCATTTCGAAAAATGTATTGAAATTCGTACATACATCAGGGTGTCCCTTATTTTTAGAACTCAAAATTCTTTTGCGCCAATCCACTTTCTTGTCGCATGGAAAAATTTTCCAATTATGAGCCATCCATAAACTATGTTACCAATTTTGGGTCTTTTTACCCCTCCCCCCTCAGCCGAAATTACCTTAGCCGTTGTCGAAAGACGGATTTTACATTCATAAATTTTTTTATTACGATTTCAAGCTGGAATATAATGCATTTTCAACAAAATAGAGGAATTTTCAACCAAAAAGGATTTTTCACCCAAAGAGCTGAACTTTCAACACAAAAAGACGAATTTTGTACAAAAAAAATAATTTGCAACCAAAAAATTGAATTAACAAGCAAATGGATGAACTTTCCTGTAAAAGAGATGAGTTTTACAAAAAGTAGTTGAAAATTTGACGAAATATTTAAATTTTCAAGCGAAAAAGACAAATTTTTCGAAGAAAATTGAATTTTGTATAAAATAGATACTTTTTAACCAAGAAAGATAAATTTTCAACCCAAAAGGATGACTTTTCTAACGTAAACGATGAATTTTCAATCCAAAAGGATGAATTTTTTACAATATAGTTGAATTTTCGACCAAAAATGATGACTTTAACAAAACAGTTCAATTTTCCAAAAATAATTAGGTTTGTAACAAAATAGTTGAATTTCTAACCAAATAGTAGAATTATCAATAAATTAAGATGCATTTTCAATCAAATGGTAGTGTTTCCAAAGAAAAATTATAAAAATTCAATCAAATATTTGAACTTTTGAGACAAAAAGACAAATTTGTTAGAAAGGATTTGAGATTTTAACAAAAAAGTTCATTTTCAACCAAGAAAGATGACTTTTGTGCCGTGAAAGATGAATCTTCAACAAAGGAGTGAAGTTTTTAAGCTGAACTATCGAATGTTAAAAAAAAACAGTGGACTTTTAAATCGGAAAAGATGAATTCTTAACAAACAAAAAATAATTTTCTGTCAAGAAAGTGGAGTTTTCAACCAAAAAATTGACCTTTCTACCCGATAATTAAATTTTTAACTGATACAGTATACACGATAAAATGTTAACCAAAAAGGGAATAGTTAAATATTCAGATAAAAACTCTAATAGAAAAAAACTTGAAACCAAAAATGAAACGAATTTTCATCAAAATAGTTAAATTTTCAACCAAAGAGATGAACCTTCAACTGAAAAATTAATTTTTAACAAAGTAGTTGAAGAAGGAAATTTTTAATTATTGATACATTTTTATAACAAGAGTTCAAAACAAATTTTTAGATCTTTTTTCGTCGAACAACTTTTGTCTTTTCATTTTTTTTCGTCTCTTGTGTCGCTTTTACAAGAATTTAATTTTTTAATTTTTTTTTTTACGATTGAAAACAACTACTAGCCCTTTCTAAAAATTATAAATAACAAATTTGTACATCCTCTTTGAGTGAACAAGTTTGCCTATTATTTTTTTTACTTTCCTTGTGTCGTTTTGCAAAACATTCAATATTTTTTATTTTTAATGTTATTTTTTACGATTAAAACAACAACTAAGCGTGCTATGTAAAAATTGTTGATCAGAAAATTTGTAGCGATTTTTTGGATGAGCAACTTCTGTTTTTTTTATATTTTCTCATAGCTTGTGTCGTTTGTCCACAAATTTAATTTTGTTACTTTTAATGTTTTTCACGAATAAACCAAAAATTACGCGTCCTATCAAAAAGTGATCAATAAAAAATTTGTAGACCTTTTTTGGGTACACAATTTTTGTTTTTCCATCTTTTTTTTTGTATCTTGCATAGTTTTACCGCAATATGGAATGTTTCATGTTCAATTATTTTTTGAATTTTCAATTTTTCGAAAAAAATCAAAAAAATGTTATGATAATCTTGTAAAGCTTTAAAACAACTTTTTTCTCCTCTTGAAATTTTTTCATATCGTACGTTGTGTGGCTTGGTTCAGCACATATGAATTACATAAGATTTAAAGTGGTGACAATGCAACATTTACAATAGCTTTAATATTCAGTTCGCACGCATTTAGATACGAGAAAATACATTTACATGCGCTGATATCAGGTGTAGCCACACTCGAGTCGATATTCAGAGGAAGAGAATACCCAAGCTTTCGGAGATTTTTAAGAATCAAGTTTCTCTGTTTTTCATATAGAACACACTGCCAGAGAATGTGGTTCATATCCTGATCAGTTAAGTTACATCTGCATACAGAACTACGCACAATATTTACTCTGGGTAGCGATGCGGCCAAATTATAATGATTGACTCTGATGCGCGAAATAGAGGTAATAAATTTGCGACCTAGGTTTAAACTAGAAAACCAAGGGGATTTTTTGTCTTTGAAATAAGTTTCAAAGTATATTTTACCAGTAATATATCCTTTATTAGTAAGAATAATATTCGTTTGTAATTTGCATTCAAGCTTAAACTTTTCATACATGTCAGTAAAAGGACAACGGCTAACGCTTACTTGATCAAAGTTTGTGGCAGCTTCGGCCAAATGGTCCGCCATTTCATTACCTTGGATTCCCTTATGAGCAGGAATCCAATATAGCTTACGCGTAGTATTGTAAGGATTTTTGTGGTTAAAGTGGTGATATTTTTGCATTATTTGAAGTATATACGGATTAACTTTAATATCAATTTTAACCTTTTGTAAAGATAATGGAACACTTAGGGAATGTGAAAAAATACATATGTTACGATTTTGATTTTTTAGGGCTACCGAGAGTGCTTCATTCAAAGCGATGCATTCTGCAATGTAAACGGAGGAACATAGAGAGATTATGTAATTTATAGCAACTTGTGCTTGGGGATAAAAGCAAGAAAATCCGACACTCACGTTAGTTTTACGACCATTTGTGTACATAGCTACAGCATCGCTTTTTACAATAAGTTTGTCAATAATTCCATCCGGGATGTAAGCTATTTCTAGTAGTTTTCCGAGTGACGTGTCTACTGGAAGTATGGAGAACAGCGTTTCATAATCATGACTGTATAGATTGTATTCAGTTTCAGTAATTATCTGTTTTTCTGAGTCCAAGCACTCAGAGACGGCTCTTGCAAGAATTTTTTCAGATTTTCTTGTTATTTTTTTCTTTTTGTTTATTTTGCGATCATTTTTAAAGGATTGTAGAGTCGGAGTCTCAAGATTTGAAAAGATTTTGATCGAGAAATTTTTGCATAAACGAATAGCGCACAGAGACAGTAGAGGGAACTATGATTAAGCTAACAATATATTTTTAGGGGTACTGATTCTATAGCCAAGTGCGCTCCTGGCGGCAGAGTATTGAATACTTTCTAATTTTTCTATTTGTTTAATACGGGTAGAGGAGTCAATAAAGTTTGCGTAGTCAATGATCGATCTTACATAGCTTTTGTGGAAAGAGATGAGGGCCATAGGATCAGCGCTCCACCAAGTGCCACAAAGGAACTTTATAATATTCAAAGCTCTTGAGCATTTTTTGTGTACTTCATTGACTTGTCAAAAGAAAGTATGCTTATAGTCGAAGATAACTCTTGAGAAGCGAACTGATTCGCTGGACTTGATTTTATAATTACCAACTTGGATTTCTATACTACCTGGTGTTATTTTTTTATTATTGAAATGAATGATTAAGGTTTTTTCAGGCGCAAGTTCCAGACCAAGGTGGCTGAGATTGGCTTGTATTTTTTTAGGGACGTTTGACAGATTGACAGATTTGAATTTGATATATAAAGCAATGCCATCAGCAAATTGAGAAACGAGAATATTTTGTTGTAAGTCTTTTACTATACTTGCGACATATAAAATGTAGAGTAGTGAACTAAGTACTCTACCTTGAGGAACTCCTTTATGCATTATGATAGGTTTATCTCCAGATGTTTCGGTAAAGGCCTTCCTCTCGAAGGTGAGAAACTTGATAAACAGGATGAGAGGTTCAGGGAAGCCTATTGAGGCAAGGACATTAAGAAGTGTTTCAATTTGTACATTATTAAAGGCACCGCGAACGTCTAAAAAAGCCGTAAGCACTTCTTTTCTTTTCTAAAAAAGCTTCTTCTACTTCTAGAGTTAGACTTGTTAGGTTGTCGGTACAAGAGTGGCCTTCACGAAAACCATGTTGGCTTGGGGATATCAAGTCATTTTTCTCAGCCCACCATTGCATTCTGTTTTTAATCATTGTCTCGAAAAGCTTACACTAGCACGAGTTTAAAGAAATAGGACGAAAGCTATTGCCGGGAAACAATGTTTTTCATACATTTGATTAAAAATATCAAGAAGGAGAAGTTTGAATCTGACAGGGAGTTTAGATAAGATTTCAAAATCGATGCCATCTATACCGGGCGAGGTGTTTATATTTTTGGAGTAAAGTGCAGTATTGAATTCAACCAAAGAGAAGTGTTTTTCTATAAATTCATTCTTCTGGCATTTGGGGATAGATGGGGGGTTAATTTTTTCTGATGTTAATGTGTTATTTCGGTCGTTTTTCAAGTTATTAGAAAAGAGGGGAGGGGGGGTTTATTTTAACCATTCGTTCTTGAAAATTTTGAATTTGTTCCATACATAGCTTGGATTCGAGCGGAAATTTAGTGTTTCTGAAAACCGGATAAAGCATTCTTTTTTTTTCTTTTGAAAGTTTTTTTTTTGCTGGAGCTGCCAATTTATTGTACGAGATGAAGTCAACAACCTCTTTGCTAATTCTCAATTTTCTCCAGGAAGCACGTCTCAGTCTTTTGACTTTGTCACACTCAGCATTACACCAAGAGACAGGATTATTATGTTTGAACACTTTACTAGAGATAGCTTTTCTAGGCGTGGACTCGATTATAGAATTAGTTACAGTACGCATGAAAAAATTATACTTTAAACTAGGTTTTAGAGATTCGTAATCATTAGAAGGAAATTTCTCATATTGGTTTTCAACAAGGTTAGTAGGAGAAAAAACTAGGTCCATATTTGATTTAAGATTTCTATACGTGTTCATGTAAGAAAAAGTATCATTATTATGAATGAAAATGTCGTTTTGGGCAAGTAGTCACTTCTCCAACCTCTTACTATCAGTGTCCGAAATAAGGCAGTTCCAATTCAAATTATGTGAGTTAAAGTCACATACGAGTAGAGAATAGTTATCTTGTTCAACATTATTTATAATGCAATCCCATTCTATGTGACTTAGAATGGAACCAGGTGTTCGACATCACGCAATAATATCGACGCAAGGTTGAATGCTATTTGAATGTATACCGCATAATTCGACACAGTCGCAAGGAGATTCTAAATGATGAATTTCAACAAAAGCTAGAGATTTACGAATTAAAGAGATGATGCCTCCTCCTCTTGAATGGCATCGGTCTTTTCTTACAGTCAAAAAACCTGGGAACTGTACCTCAATATTAGGGTGTAGCCAAGTTTCAACACAGGTGAGGATATCTAGGTCGACGAGAATTTTTCTAATTCAGTGCGCCGCTGTTGAAAGCTTCTGCAGTTTCAGTAAAGAATTTTGAGTTTATTTTGTCGCTCTTGCTCAGTATTCTCGTATATCGCGAAGCATCTTTTTTAGAGAACCAATGTCCTTTGTGAATTCAGCAGCCAGTGCGGGGATATCGGCTCTGCCGAAAGAACCTGCTAAAAAGTTTGTTAGTTGTTTGAAATCAAGAGGAAAGTCGTCTGAGCCTGTCATAATAAACTCTTTTGAAGGAATAAGTTGCAGCTCTACTTCACTGTCTGAGACGGTTCTTTTCGCCGAAAGTTTTGGTTTCTTGAAGGTAGGAGAAACTTTTTTATTGGAGGGATCAGCTATCTTTTTAATTTTTTTTGTTCCATCGTAGGATGAACCGTTGCTAGATGAAGTTATTGGAGGCTTAGGACGTTTGGAGTTTACCGAAGTTGAGATGTCAAGAGATTTTTGATTTGTTTCTGAACCATGTACTGTTATGTCACTGTTGAGAGCCTCTGAGATTATGCTAGTCGCCAGGTACTGACTGTTTATGTTTACGTGCGCGTTAATTACCACGCTCTCAGAATTTAACGGCAAACTTTGAACGGTCAACGAAGGATTTTTACAGTATTCCGCCAAGTGACCCTCCTCTCGGCATAGGAAACAGGACAATTTTTCAGCAGAAAAATATAAATAATATGTCGTGTCTTCAAAATTGATTGAAATCGACGCTGGAATTTTCTCTAAATCATCGGGATTTATATACATTTGATGTCGAAAGCTCAAAACATGAGAAAAACCGGGATCATTCAGACCGGCACGAATATACGTGATTTGCGAACAAGGACTGACACCAAAGTTACTAAGCTCTTCAATAATAACATCATTAGGGATAATTGGGCAAACATTTGAAATAATAATACGCTTGGCTCTTGAAATCAGCGGGCGAATTTCCAGTGCGTGTTGTCCGATAATAACCTTCATGCGACCTTCTGTGAGTCTGTCAGCGGTTTCTCTGCTATTCATATAAAGGCAGATTCTACCATGAGAAATGCGCGAAACGAAGCGAATATGAGCTGGATCGGTTAGTTTTCCAATAGCGAGAGTGTATTCTTGAACTGTTATGCCTTCCATGGCATCGATGACGATAGCTTGCTCCTTGGTTGGTACTTGAACTTGTTGCGCAACGTGTGCGTAAGAAGACTTTGTAGAGGGAAACTGTGTGTTTGGAGAACGCTGCATGTTGCCGATCATTTTTTTGCAAGTGCTTCCGGAACCAGAAGCACCCACGGGTCAAAAAAGAACAGGCTTTTTAAGCCCGAAAAGGGCTTTTCACTGAATATAGTATTTAATTGATTGACGCTTAAATACACAGAACGGGCAGGCACCATTAAACTCACAACTGTAAACACACGCGTGCACGAGCAACTCGTGAACACGTCCGATCACGACGGTGTCCTCACACCGAATCTCCTTATAAGTTTAACACTTTTAAGTCGAAAATAGAGAAAAATTGAATTCAATAAGAATTATGTTACTGCGTATTCCAAAATGAAAAAAGGTATTCTCAGGTACTTTCAATTTTTGTTTTGGGGACGTCTGTCTGAGATGTTGCTGTGCCACCTCTTAATGGATAAAATTGTAGTTTTTGACAAAATATCTAATTTTACTTTATATTTTTAATTTCTCTGCAACAGAAATGTATATGCCGCATCAAATGAATACTAAAAATGTTCCTCAATCTTCTCATAATGTAATCAATGTGAATTAGTAGATAAAATAAACTTGATGAATTATAAAGAAAATTCGTCAAATCAATGATTCAATTTTTTGTCATTGAATTATAGGCAATTTTCTCGAAAATTTCTTGAATTAAAAAGAATGGAGATTTAAAAAAAAATATTAGGGATATTTTTCCAACATCCAGCAAGTATTATACCACATTTTCCTCATTTTTAAAAAATATTTCCCAAAACATGTCAGGAAAGTTCCTTAATTTATGGGGGTTTCCGAAAAAAATGGCTGCACTCTCATGATGATGAGAAGGTATTGGTTTTATGGGAACATAGAATTTTGTGGATTCCATCAAATCTCGCCGTTTCACGCACACTGATTGAGAAAAAATTGATTTCAATTCAGATTCTGTCTGTTTTCTGCAGTCGTTATCTATGATCACTGGACACGGAAACCTTCAAACAAATTACCCAATTAGACTGCCTTTAGCACACTATTTTGAGGCCAAAAAGAAAGGAAGAGTTCCTTAACTAACTATTTCTGACCAGCGGTTCTGATTTTATCTATCGAAAATGCTTTGAAAAAAATCCATTTTTCAGCAAAACTATACAAGATATGTAGGAAAAAATCTTTACAAGCGAAATTGTTTACTTGAAAAAGATCTACAATTTTTCCTGAAACAATTTTTTTCATAAAACGCATACTTTTCGTTTTATTATTGATAAATGTTATTAAAAATGAAAATTTCCATTTTTCGTCCCAAATATACAATATACAATACAATGTTAATGACAAACAATGTTCATCTCACATATATATAATTGAAAACAAAAGGTTAACAACCACAGCAGGGTCCCACTGGGAGCAACTGTCATCTAAAAAATGACATCAGTTCCCAGTAGGACCGCGGTAAATCCCATTCATGGCCACGTCTCACAACCGTGAGATGGGTGGTCAAAGGACACGACGAAATCACAACGACAGGTCGGCGAAACTTTCGTGTGTTTTGAGGACACGAAGCGACCCAAGAATGAC
>JAABKJ010000783.1:0-32750 GCA_011634705.1 Andricus grossulariae
GATTGCAAATTTCTAAGCTTGGTTGAAAATTGATTTTTTTATCGAAAATTGAAACTGAAAAATTGAATTTTTATGTTGAAAACTGATATTTTTGGTTAAAAAATCAAATGATTCGTTAAAAATTCATTATTTTGTTGAAAAATCGTCTTTTTTTTGCAGAAAAATAGTCTTTTTGTATGAAAATTAATTTTCTTGTTTGGAAATTCATCTTTTTGGTTTAAAATTCAACTATTCCTGTTAAAAATGTACAATTTTAGTTGAAAATTCAACTTTTTGATTGCAAATTTCTAAGCTTGGTTGAAAATTGATTTTTTTATCGAAAATTGAAACTGAAAAATTGAATTTTTATGTTAAAAACTGATATTTTTTGTTAAAAACTCAAATGTTTCGTTAAAAATGCATGTATTTTGTTGAAAAATCGTATTTTTTGGTAGAACATTAATCTTCTTATATGAAAATTAATTTTCTTGCTTGGAAATTCAACTTTTTGGTTGAAAATTTATAAGCTTGGTTGAAAATTGATTTTTAAATTGAAAATTGAAACTGAAAAATTGACTTTTTATGTTGAAAACTGATATTTTTGGTTAAAAACTCTAATATTTCGTTAAAAGTTCATGTATTTTGTTAAAAAATCACCTTTTTTGGTAGAAAATTAATATTTTTGTATGAAAATTAATTTTCTTGTTTGGAAATTCGTTTTTTTGGTTGAAAATTTGAGTATTCCAATTAAAAATATACAATTTAAGTTGAAAATTCAACTTTTTGATTGAAAATTTATAAGCTTCGTGGAAAATTTATTTCCTTAATCGGAAATTGAAACTAAAAAATTGAATTTTTATTTTAA
Source organism: Andricus grossulariae (assembly GCA_011634705.1). Taxonomy (NCBI): domain Eukaryota; kingdom Metazoa; phylum Arthropoda; class Insecta; order Hymenoptera; family Cynipidae; genus Andricus; species Andricus grossulariae. The sequence goes on from JAABKJ010000783.1 coordinate 845, forward strand.
AAACTGATATTTTTGGTTGAAAACTCAAATATTTTGTTGAAAATTCATGTATTTTGTTGAAAAATCGTATTTTTTTGCATAAAAAATAATTTTCTTGTTTGAAAATTCGTTTTTTGGTTAAAGATTCAAGTATTCCAGTTAAAAATGTACAATTCTAGTTGAAAATTCAACCTTTTGGTTTTTAATTTATAAGCTTGGTTGGAAATTAATTTTTTAAGCGAAAATTAAAACTGAAAAATTGAATTTTTATGTTGAAAACTGATATTTTTGGTTGAAAAATCAAATATTTCGTTAAAAATTCATGTATTTTGTGGAAAAATCATCTTTTTCGGTATAAAATTAATCTTTTTATATAAAAATTAATTTTCTTTTTCGAAAATTCATCTATTTGACTTAAAATTTATCTACTCCAGTTGAAGATTCATCTATTCCAGTAAAAGACTCATTATTTTATCAAAAAATTTATTTCTTCGGCTTAAGATTTGTTTGACTTTTACATAGGAAATTTTTTCGTTGAAAATGAATTTTTTTAACTGAAAATTAAACTATTTGGTTGAAAGTTTGTCTTTTTTAGTTGAAAATTCATCTCTTTTCTTGCAAAAACTTACTTTTTGGTAGAAAATTATTCTTTATGTTTCAAAATTAACCATCTTGTTTGAAACTTTACATTTTTTGTTGAAAATTTAAGTATTCCAGTTAAGTATTCATCATTTAAGGTGAAATTTAATCTTTTAGATTGAAGATAAAAACTACTTGGTTGAAAGTTATTCTTTTGTTAAAAATGGATCCTTTTGGATCAGAATTCATCTATTTCAGTTAAAAATTTATCATTTTAGTTTGAAATTTGTTGTTATCTTCTGGAAAATTAATTTATTAACTGAAAATTCGACTATTCTATTTTTGGTTGAAAACTGATATTTGATTAGTTCAAAATTCAACTATTTGGTTGAGAATTTATGTATTTTGTTGAAAAATCGTCTTTTTTGGTAGAAATTTAATCTTTTTGGTTTCAAATTCAACTATATGGTTAAAAATTCACCTATCGTGTTTAAAATGGAATATTTTTTTACCAACTTTAGGAATTTGAAATAGTTCAAATTTAATTTAATATAGGACCCACATTAATTTGACCTAAATATGCACTGAGTTTTAAGTATAAGAAGATAAAATGGATTTAAATTAAGTTTTTTTATTTTTTCGAAGTCCGAAGTAAAAATTGTCGCTTTTAAAACAATATCCTCAAATGTTTGCGACTTGAACATTTTAATTTGTCCAGATTTGTATTGCACTGAAAGTGGAAGAATCTAAATGCGGATGATTTAAATCATGCGGATGATCTAAAAGTTGAAGGGCTTCCAAGTTTTAAAATTCACAAATTGAAACATTCAAATTTATATTTCCTAATCCGAAAATAAAAATAGTATAAAATTAATTAATTTTAAAAATTTAGAATGCGTCCTAAGTAAACACCTAGCAATTTCATAATTTTACAACATTTTATTTTTCATAATTTTACAAATTTTTTATTTTTGACAATTTAAAGAAGTTTCAATATTTAGAAAATAAAGAATAAAAAAATTTGCCTTCAAGTTTAGAAATCCTTGAAGTATGGATCATTTAAATATCAATGAAATGCATCCAATTTTCAAATAATTCAAATTCAGATGTTTAAGGTAGGTGTTGTGCCCAAAGGCAGATCACTGAAAATACAGTTTTTCTATGATTTTAAGAATAAAAATAATATCATTGATGTTATATTAAATGAAAACCCTTATTTTAATTTGAAAAATTTCAAGCCTTACATAAATATATATTTTAACACTGGTTTTTGCAATTGAATTTTTTCTTACCATTGCTTCTTACCAATTTTTTTTGAATGGTTGAATTTTAATAAATGATGGTTTATTTTTTCGAGGAAAAAATTTTCTAAACCTCTACTGTTTCCAATTTTGGAAGTAACTTTTTTGTGATTGGGATCTTAGAAAAAACATAGAAAAACAAAGTATTTTGTAAACAAATAACTATTTTTGAAATAATTATTTCACATAAGTTTTAAGATTTTTTCATAAAAAATAATTTGAGAGTTTTTTGAGCTGTTACTAAAGTCCTTACTCTTGTGCTCACTTTAAAGGTAAGTCTCCATAGTTTTTTTTTTAAATCGTCAAAATATTTTTAGAATTTTTTCCTTTATTCGGCCGTAGGGTCAATCTTGGTTAAAAAAATACAACAAATTAAAAAAATGTATAAACATAAACATTTAGCATTGTTTTTAATTTTTTAAATTCATTTGGTAAGTAAAATCATTATTTGAAATTTTGCGACTCTTTTGCACCAAGTTTGATCCGAGGGCAGAATCTAGATTTTTTTTCAAATATCTTCACAATTTAGAAAAATACTAAGAAGATTGACCTTTATAACGAGCCCAGCCACTTCAAAAATGTCAATTTTTTCCGGAGTTATTCCAATTTTTCGAAAACGTCGAAAATTTACTTTTTTTCCAAGAAATTCGTTGTTAGAAATCAAAGTTATCACTTTGAATCAATGAAATCGTACAAGTTTGATAACTTTGAAAATTGAGAGTAATAAAATTAAATTGACCCGAGTTACTTCAATATTTTTTTTTTATTATTTTAAAATTATTTAAAATTTATTTTTTTATTTTTCAATATTTCAACTAAAAGTGAAATGATTTAGGATTGGAAGTATCTAAAATAAGAATTATTCAAATTGTATACGATCTTCAAATTGAGAAAAGATCCAAAATTTGGAAAATAACAGTAAGCATGATTTGTGATGATTTAAGTATTTCACGTTTAGAAATATTGAAGTTTGCAGTTTTTATAAATTTAAAGAATTTAAGTTTCATTATTTAAAAAATAAAGAACACAAAAATTTGAATTTTTTTCAAACGGAAGTATCTAAATTGTTGTTTTAAAATTTGGAATGACTTCAAGTTGGAAAAACTTTTAGGAGTTCGTACAGTATCTAAATTTAAAATAATTCAAAATCAGGTATTGAAATACAATAAATAATATTAAAAGCATACCAAAGTAGGTAGTTTAGAAGCAGATGTTAAAAAATAAAAAGCTTCAAATTTTGGATTTAAAAAGGTTATAGAAATAGTATCAAAATTCTTTTGTCTGAAATGTGAATTGTTAATTCTAAAATGTAAATTGTTGAGCATGTATTATGGAATATATAAATGCTACTCCTAATCTATTTTGGAAATGAGATTGTTCTCTAAAGATAATTTCCGATTCACCCCTTCTGAAGATTGATAAAATCTTTTTCCCTAGAGGAATATTGCTGCATGAAAATGCTCGAGCGCCTTGAGACGAGTAATTTATACGCTGATGTTACAAGTCAATTTACGACTTTGGTGCTCTTTTATTTTTCATCTTGCGTGATTGGCGCCATTAATAATCAGTAGGCAGTGAGTAAGTAAGAATTTTTCATTATCACGCCTGCCCATCGTCGCCTAGGGACTTTTCGCAAGATCGGCGTGACTGAAAGGGAAGATGAGTATCGATTGCACAAGATACTGTCTTATAAAAAAGACTAGATTAGGTCACTTCGAGTCCGAGAAGGAAAGAAAAATGGGGAAAAGGGTAACACAAAATAAAAATAAAAAATAAAACAGAAACGCCAAGGGTTTGCAAATCTCCATACTTACAGAACAGTAATTGATGGTTTGGATGTAAAGCAGGGTTCATGTCCATAATAATAAAAATCAAGGCTTAAACGTTTTAGTTCCAGTATTTTCATTCTTTTTCCTCTTTTAGGATATTAGAAAGAACATAAAATATCTTGTTTGCGAAAAAATGTATCAGGGGATACTTAAATAACTATATATATTTCAATTAACACTTAGAAGTGGTAACTTTGTTACGCTTAATTTCTAAATTAGTCTCTATCGTGACAGTTAAATCTGCGATAATTTTTCGTTGGATCGATTAAAATGACTTAGTGCAACTTTCACTGATGTTAACGTGCAGTAGATGGAATATTAACGATTTCCTCGACTAGATATTATAATTAGATTTTTTTAAACAGCATCCATATCGGCAGATTGATAGTACCTTTAATTATAATTATATCTGATTAATAAAGGGATAATATGAGTATTCGTTTCATTGGATGACTGTGTTAATTTGAATTTAATTATTATACATTCCTTGTCGGTTATACTCTATCTCATAATATATAGATCAGCCGGTCCCTATAATTTTCACCAAAATCTAGTTCAATTTCTCTTATTCTTCTATCACTTTTTTTGCTGCTTTTGTATATATTTATTTTACATTGTAAGTGAATAAACATATTTATTGATTATAAAAAAAAACTCGGTGACATTCTTTATCATTTAAGCAGTGCAGGCTCAAAAACTGAAAATACTCTCAAAATATAGGGAGAATATGATGATTTTTCACGAAAATAGGGGAATAATAGGAGATTAAATTCTTTGTAATAAAATTAATTTGGGTACTCTATTGAACTCAATATGAAACGCTTGAATTTTTAACCAAAAAGGGTTTTCTTACAAAAAGGATGATTTTCAGATAAAAAAACTTAATTTTCAACAAAAAAAAAATGAATTTTCAACTAAATAGTTCAATTTTCAACCAAAAAAGATGAACTCTCAACGAAAAATATAATTGTTGATATTTCCAACAAAAAATATTTTAATTTTAAATCAAAAACAGTTGAATTGGACCATAAAAGATTAATTTTTTGCCAAGCAGTTACATTTTTAACCAAAAAAAGATCAAATTTCTATCAAGAAATAAATTTTTAACGAAAAATATAATAGTTGATATTGCAACTTAAAACAGTTGAATTAAAACAAAACTATATGAATTTTCAACATAATAGTTGAATTTTCAGTTAAATAATTAATTTTCAAACCAAAAAAGAAGAAATTTTCAACAAAAAATTGAGTTTTCAAGCTACAAAGTTGAATGTTTTAGAAAAGCGTTGACTTTGAAACCCGAAAAGATAAATTTCCAAGAAAAAAGTTGATTTTCAACCAAGAATAATGAATTTAGAACCAAATAGTTGAGATTCACATTTTAACAAAATAGGTAAATTTTCAACTAAATAATTAAATTTTAAATCAAATATTAAAATTTTTAACCATGAGATGAATTTTGAACCAAAAATATAGTAGTAGACTTTTCAATCAAAAAAGAAGACAATAGCAATATTTAACCAAGAAAGAAGACTGTTTTACAAAAAAAAAAGAATTTTCAATTCAAAAGGACGAATGTTTAACAAAACAGTTGAATTTAAGTCCAAAAAAGTTTATTTTTTAACCAAATATTTGAATTTTCAACAGAATAATAACATTTTCAACAAAATAGTTGAATTTTCAACCTAGAAAGATTTATTTTCAACCAAATCGTCGAATTTTCAAACAAAAAATAGGTTTCAACCAAGAACCAGATAGTTGAATTTTTCACCTAAAAAGTCATATTTAAAAAAAAAAATAATTTTCAAATGGGAAAGATGACTTTTACACACTAAAGAAATAAATTTTTAATCCAAAGGAATCAATTTCCTTTCCAAAATATTTGAATTTTCGATCAAAAAAAGATTATTAATAGTGATAATACTGTTTTCAACCTTTTAGCGCTAATATTTTTTGAAATTATTATCACTTAATGAAAAAAGATGTCTTTTTTCGGTTTTTCAGCAAAAAGAATGTCTGTTACACTGTGATATCGCGATATTCAATTTTATCTTCTCGGAACAGAATAATTTGTTTGGATCACTGATTTTTTATTTTCATTCAGTATTCCCATATCTCGGAAGCAAGTTTTTATTTGTGCAAAAAATGGAGAATTTGACTTTTAATCGCCAATCAAAGCCGATTTTGAAAACCCATAAAATATAAATTTTTAAATTCTTGGTCGATTTTCTCGAAATTGAATTTTTTGTGCAATCCGCAGCTAAGCCTACTACAATTATGTGTTCCTATCATTTTGAGATTGTCAAGTTCCACATCCATTTCCTCGAAGCTAGATAACATTTCTCAATCACATTTTTTGGCCTCAATTGAGCAACATATCAGCTTGGCAGTGGACTTTTTTTCACCTTTAAATAGTGATTTCGATTTTCTAGAATGTGTTTTCATTCTTTTGGTAAATTCCCATTTTTTTGGTCATCTAGTTCTGCACTGCCACACTTCAATTATTGTTTCAAATTCAAATATATTTAAATTTCTTTTAGTCGTGATGAATTTTCGATTTTGAGTATTTGCAATGAAGAAACTTTGAGTTAATAATAATAAACTTTTAACGAAAAATAGTTGGAGTTTATTTTTGGGTTCTATTAATATAGTTCACAATTAAGCAACAAAAATTAGTGAAAGTAGGCACTATGCGCCTATAAAAAAAGTTTTCTAAGCATATTAAGAAATTAATTAACTTCCCTTACTTCCACTCCCCCCTAGGGCCCGGGGTAAAGTTGGATAGGGTTGGGGTAAAGTCGGTTAGGGTGCAGGGTAAAGTCGGTTAGGGTACGGGGTAAATTAGGGTAGGGTAAAGGGTAATGTCGGCTAGTGTACGGGGTAAAGTCGGCTAGGGGAAAAAATACGACGGACGGACGGATGGACGGTACCCAACTAAAACTATAAGGGTTTTTGTCCAGGGCCGTGAAACCCTAAAAACGAAAAAAGGGAAAGTTTCTTAAAAAGAGGGCAACAGAGTGGAATAGAGGAAAGAGTGTGAAACTACTGAAAGTGGCCTGAAAACTTTTACTGATATACACATATCTTTTACTGTCCTGGACATTAACACGGTGGCGATAAATTCCAAAGTCCCATTAAATCTTTGAGTTGCAAGAGATGAATGATAAGTGGTAAATGACCCTTTAGCTAAGTATGTTTCTTCCTCATATATCTGCGTGAAATATAACACAGTAAAGCTGAGTAATAGTAAAAGAATGTATATTCGCTGTGATATTATGGTAACACAGGTATCATGGTTGAGGGATCAGGTTATAAATTCCTTGTTAGCTCATATTCCTTGCAGTTTGCACTGAAATGCGTGATTCTGACAGACATCGAGTTTCGCTTACGAGTCTGAACTTTCGATCCTATGCTGACTTTTGCCAAGACTTAGTGTGGAAGATGTAACGTATTCTTGTTGCAGCATGCGTTACATGCTGTGTCACATGAAAGTCAATGACTTCACATAACATTGAAAAATTTGCACTGTGGTCGTGATTTCAAGAATTTTATTTCCGTTGGATACTTATTCTTCCTCTTTAGTCAAAGATTTCTTCTCTGATCATGACACAGTAAATGTCAGTCGATTTTTTATTTGATCAGCGAATTGAGCATCAGAATGATCCGATTCTCAAGATCGATTGTCTATCATGAAATTTCATCAGTAGCTATTATAAATTCAATTTTTAATGGTAGACCAAAGCGAATTTTTAAAACCTATGAAATTGTAATCTGAAAATTCTCCGTCGATTTTCTCGGAACTGGCTGACTTTTTTACATCAAACTTTCTGTATCCGTATTCAGGAACTTAATATCTCGGGAGCGTTTATTTATTTTTTGAACTGAATATTTAATTTTTTTTCGCAATCCGCATTCGAGCCTTCTCCAATTTAAGTTTAGGGTCACTTTGAAGTTTTCAACTTCCACATCCATTTCTTTGAACCTAGATAAATTTTTTTAATCTTACTTTCTAGGCCTCAATTGAGCAACACTTCAATTTGAGAGTATACTGCAACCATTTAGTTGTTCTGCCACATCCAAGGCATCTCTTTGGTTGAAAATCCAACTATTTTTGGTAGAAAGTTAATTTTTTTTAATTAAAATTTTTATTATTCTTTTTGTTATTTAAATTATTTTGTTGGAAATTCAACAATTTGATTTGAAAGTCATTCTCTTTGCTTGAAAATTCAATCCTTCATTGAAAATTCGTACTTTAGCTTAAAAATTCCACTATTTGACTAGAAATTAAGTTTCTTCTTAAAAATTCATATTTAAGGAATGAAAATTCAACTATTTTGTAGAAAAATCGCCTTTTTATCTTGATAATTCAACAATTTTGTCAAATTTTTGTTCTCTCTCGACTAAAAAATCTTTTTTGCTTGAAACTTCAACTATTCCAGTTGAAGATTAATCATTTTAGCTGAAAATGTATTTCTTTTGGTAGAAACTTCATGTCTTTGATTAAAAACCTAACTATTTTTGGTTTAAAGTATATTCTTTTTGGTTGAAAAGTCTATTATTATATTTTTGATTAACATTCATTTTTTTCTGGTTAAAAATATTATTGTTTGATTGAAAATTAAATTATTATTGTTGCAAATTTTTTTTTTGAGTTGATAATTCAGCTACTTGGTTAAATTCTATTTGGTTCAAAATTTATCTTTTTGATTTAAAAATTCCAATGTTTTGTTGAAAATTAGTTTTTTTGTTCAAAATGAATATTTTTAATTGCAAATTTATCTACTCCATTTCTGGTTTTTTAGTTTTAATCTTTTGTTGAAAATTCGATTTTTTTGGTAGAAAATTAATTTTTTGAACTGAAGATTTACGTATTACTGTTGAAAATTCATCCTTTTATTTGAAAATTCATTTTTTTTGCGTTAGAAATTTCATCTCTTTGGTTAAAAGCACACTATTTTTGGTTATGTTTTTGGTTGAGAATCAATATTCCTTGGTTAAAAATTTAATTATTTTGTTTAAAATTCAACAATTTTGTTGGAAAATTCTTCTTTTTGGTTTGAAAATATAATCTTGTTTTGTTAAAATATCAACTATTACATATTTCGTCAATAATTCATACTTTTTATTAAAAATTCAACTACTTGATTGAAAGTTGAATTCCTTTGCTAAAAACTTATTTTTTTGTTGTTGATGATTTATCATCTTAGTTGAAAAATCATCTCTTTGGTTAAAATTACAACTATTTTGTTGAAAATTAAATATTTTATAACTTATTTTCTGTTGGTCCTAGGAAGTACAAAATTTCTCCCTGCCTAAAATAAAAAATGTGAATAATGTTAAATTAGCAAGTTTAAAATTTGGATGGTTTAAATTTTAATGTGTCCAAATTCGTACTTACAAACTGGAAGGTTTATCATTATTAAAATATCAAACTGATACCCATCCGGGTATCATCGCGGCAGGTGCTACTTAACTTCAGTGATCGAACAGACTGTCTTAAAAAATTCCGCCTGTCCAAACGGATAAATGGAATTAAATTCATGTCTCATTTGTTGAAAATATTTAAAATTCAACAAATTTGTATACAAAAAAAATAGGTGATATATTTTTCAATCAATCAATTGCACACTCAGATATGAAATTTGTTTCAATAAAGCCTGAAAGAAATGCTTGATAAACAAACCGAGTCGGTATTCATTAACGTTCGATAATAATTTGCGTAAATTATTCTTAGAAAATAACGGGCACATAACTTTCTCACAATTGTTATTAAAAAGCTAATTCTTTGTCTGCAATTTTTTCCGTATAAATAAAATATTTTCCTCTTCAAATATACATTGTGTCAGAGCATTCCGATTTTTAAATATAAAATTAAATTGCCTCAAATACTTGGACCGAATTCCCACAAGAATTAAAAGCTTGTTTAAGAAATTAGTATAGTTAATCCCGAGAGAATTAAAACAAAACAAATTCCCTTGTGTAAATTATTTTTTTGTAAAAATGGTTAAACAACTTTTAGTTTCTCCCTTTTGCAATTCTGCTCAAGCCACATTCAGCTTTCGGAAATTCAGTGTATTTAATTTTTTCGGAAATTCAATGCAAAAAACTACAAAATTTAAATGCCAACTTGGCGAATGTAGTTTTGCTTTTTCAAGCGGAAGGCCAACATGACACTCGATATCAGAATGCGAAGAATAAGCAAAGCAGTGCGTGGCGCGCTTCATAAATTTCTCAATACTTGGCAAATAGTGTCGCCGATGTTATTCCCATCGACATCAGAGACTTATTAGCTACAACTGTGGAGTTGCCTGCGAACTATGTTCAGTTCATAAATTTGTCTGTGGTCACCTGCAAGCCAGAATCAATTCAATAAATTAGTTTCTTAATTTTTCTTTCTCCCCTTTTGTCTAGGGTCCGTGCATAAATTACGCAAAGTTTTTTTCTGAAATTTTTAAAAATTTTTCAAAGTTTTTTCGTGTATTTATTTATAGAACATCCAAGAATAACGTAAGACGATTTGGGGAACAGTAAAATCTTACCGTTTCTTATAAGTCAAGCAAGTAGATCAACTTTCAATTAAGTAGTTGAATTTTCAACCAAAAACGATGAATTCTAAAACAAATGTAATGGTTCATATTTTAACCAAGAAAAGCTTTTCATTTGATATAGAAAACAGTTGAATTGAAATAAAAAAGACGATTTTTTAAACAAAATAGTCGAATCTTCAAACCAAAATTATTTTTCAATTGAATTTTCAACAAAATAATTCATTTTCAACCAAAAAATTAAATTCCCAACTAAGAAAAAGAGGAATTTCAAACAAAAAGTATAATAGTTAATATTATCGCTAAGAAAATATTTTCATTTAAAATAAAAAATTGTTCAATTGAGTTTTTAAACCAAAGTGACAAGCTTTTTACAAAACAATAGAATCTTCAACCAAATAATTGAATGTTATACCAAGAAGATTAATTTTATACTATAAAAGTCGAATTATCGACAAAATACATACATTTTTAACCAAATAGTTGAATTTTCAACCGATAAGATTAACTTTCTGCCAAAAAAGGCAAATTTTCAATAAATTACATAAATTTTCAACCAAATAGTTGAATTTTTAAACTAAAAAGAGCGATTTTCTACCAAATTTTTTAATTTTGAAGACAATAAGACGAACTTTCTATAGTAAACCTTTGAAGTTTCTACCTAAAAATATAAAGTTTCAACAAAAAAATTAATTTTCAACCGAATAGTTAAATTTTTAGTTTATGAAATAATTAATTTTTGACCCAAAAAATAAATTTTCCGAAAAGTGGTCCAATTTTCAACCAAAGAGATGAATTCCCTACTAGAATTATGAATCTTCAACAAAAAAAATAAATTTCCAATAAAAAAAAAGAAGTCTAATTTTCAACAACAAATATAATAGTTAATATTATTGCCAAGAAATTATTTTCATTCAAAATCAAAAACTGTTCAATTGAGTTTTTAAACCAGAAAGACAAGCTTTTTACAAAACAATAGAATCTTCAACCAAATAATTGAATTTTATACCAAGAAGATTAATTTTATACTGGAAGAGTCGAATTTTCAAAATAATACATACATTTTTAACCAAATAGTTGAATTTTCAACCGATAAGATTAACTTTTCACAAAAAAGATGAATTTTCAACAATTTACATAAATTTTCAACTAAGTAGTTGAATTTTCAAACGAAAAAGATCAATGTTCTACTATCTTGTTGAATTTTGAAGACAAAAAGACGAATTTTCTAAAGAAAACAGTTGAAGTTTCTACATAAAATATAAAGTTTCAAGAAAAAAAAATAATTTTCAAACAAATAGTAAAATTTTCAGTTTAAGAAATAATTAATTTTTGACCCAGAAAAAGAAATTTTCCGCAAAAGTTGTTCAATTCTCAACCAAAGAGATGAATTCCCTGCTAAAATTATGGATCTTCAACCAAAAAAATAAATTTTTAAGAAGGTAGTTCAACGTTCAACCAAGTTTTTGAATTTTCAACGAAAAATGTAATAGTACACCTTTCAACAAAAAAATATTTTTACTTTATATTAAAATCAGTTGATTTTCTACCAAAGAATAAGAATTCTCAACAAAATACAAAAATGTGCCACCAAATAGTTAAATTTTCAACGAAGATGAATTATTTTCTGCCAAAAAAGACGAATTATTATCAAAATACATACATTTTCAGTCAGTTAATTGAATTTTTACCGAAAAAAGATCAATTTTAAAGAAAAAATGAAATATTTAATTTTTCGGTTAAAGAAATTAATTTTCAACAAAAAAAAACGAATGTTCAACAAAAAGAAAGCGAATGTTCAACAAAGTATTTAAATTTTCAAGCGTAGAAAAGAATTGTCAACTGAAATGATGAATCTTCAACTAAGAATTTGGATTTTCAACAAAGCAGTTCTACTTTCGACCAAATAGTTAATTTTTATACCAAATTGTTTAAATTTTAACCCGGAACACATTAGTTTTTGACTAGACAGTTGTATTTTCAATAAAGAAAGATGAAATTTTCATAAAAAGCGATGCATTTTCAAACCAAAAAAAAAGAAGAAATCTCAATCACAGAATTTCAAGCCAAAAAGACATTTTAGGCTCTGAAGAAATTATAAAATTAAATGTTTGTAAAACTAATACTTATTTTTATTATTATTATTATTACAAATCTTTGTTATTATTATTATTGATTATTGTTATTAGAAAAATCGTTGACCTCCCCCCCCCCCCCCTATAACAAAATGACTGAACGTTATATATTAACGGGCCTCTATTGGCATTAACAGCACGCCTTCTTTATCACCAATTGTTTCGACTTCCAGCAAAGGAAATTATCTGGTCAAAACAAAAAAATAATAATCACAGAGGTCGGTTCTAGAATTATAACTGATCATAATTGTTCAAACGTTGCTTATAGATTGAGGAAAAGGTGTTTTGCTACTTTGCATATTAATTCGACCGATTTTGCAACTTAATTTTTGCTAAATAAAATTAAAAAATTGTAAGTTATGAAGTCCAGATTTTCAATTATATAGTTTATTGCAAATTCTTGGATAATAATTGCAATATCTTGCAATTTAAGACTTTTAAATCGCAATTTAAAATCATACCAGTGGTTTTATATGACGGTGAAATTTTATCTTAATATATTAATTTTAAATTGATATCCGAATATGTTCAGTTTGGAAATATTCAAAGATATTTCGCAATCATTTTAAATTTTGTTGGGTACTTATCGCTTACAATAACTAATTGCATAATATTCGGGACTTTTAAACGTGGAATTATCCATTATTTTATGATTTCGACTTAACCATTGTTACATTTTTAGTTTGTAATAATTATAGTTTAAACGTTTCAATTTGAGGATTTTTAAATGTTCACAATTTAGACAATGTTTTCAACTACAAATTTTTTATTTTTTAATGGTTCAATTTTTTCCTTTTAGCTTTTTGAAATTTTTTCTAGCTTGAAGAGTTATTCGGGATGTTTAAAAAAATGAAATTCCCGTTCCTGAAAATACACGAGAAAGAAAATATTCGAAATATAAAACTCTCAAAATTAGAAAACGCCGATATTTTGAAACATCAATTTTGAAATTCATCGAGATTTTGAAAGGTTTTGAATTCCCAAGAATCGTTTGCACTCAATAGCTTTTAATTCAAAATCCCTTCATTTTCCAGTCATCTATTTTATAATTTTCAATCTATTTTAATCAAAGTCTCACAACTGATTAATTTCTAAAGTCTTATATTTAAACCTTCTGAATTGTGATTTTATATTTAAAATTGTCCAGTCGGTGTACGTCACAGTTCAATACCCCTGGCATGGTGATACACTAAAGATGTACACAGCACAAACTTAATGCATAAATTACAAAAAATGTAATAATTCATCAGGGTGTGAAGCCTACAATATTTCTTTCAAATTACTGTTGTCCTTCATCCAATTTCATGAGACTGAATCCCATCGTTTTTCAGAACGTGCATCAAAGCTGTTTTTTTTTGTTTTTTGCCCCAATCTTCCTTGCAAAAAAATGTATTGGCACTTGAGTTTATTGCGATCCCTCGCTTATCCTCGAAGTGATAATCGGATCAAAGCGCAATTTTTGAGGTGTTAGGTCGTTACACTATGTAATTACGAATCGATAAAAAAACGACGGAGTAATCTTCCTGTGAAGAGCAAACAAAATTGCAGGGTTCATATTGAAAGCTCAGGCTCGTCGTGGGCAATCTGAAAGCACGTGCATCGGATTGGCAAACCGTTGACAGAAGGTGGCGCGAAGAAAATATGTTTTAAAGTTCAAAACTCTTATATCAATAAAAAAGAACGTTAAAATCATCCTGTAAAAAGATATTCAACATCAAATGATTAAAACACTAGACGGATTTTTTTAAACATTTTCTCGGGTGAACCCGGTTTTTCCTCAGCAGCTACGGACTAAATCAAGTGCATGATAGCATGTTGTAGTTTGGAGTTCGTTTTTTACCGCTGTTGTTCTTTCATAGCGCGGCTATGAGCGTTGAAGGTGACAATAGTCGCCTCTGGATGCTTTCTTAGAGCTACCATCTGCCACTCCATAGGTTTTTATTCGCCTGCTTCCTGACGGTCTACGAAGTTTCTTACAATGCGACAAGAGTTTAATAAAAACTATTCTAAACCTATTCCATTTTTTTTCAAACTTGTTATCGGGTGAACCCGGTTTTTCATCATTAGCCACGAATTATAGGTCAAGTACCTGATGAGATGCGGATGTTATAAATTAAATTAATGCGATGTCTGAAATCTTTTGCGATGATGCTGTAGGTACAAACTTAAGAGGATGATCTAGTTTGGAGTTCGTCTTTTACAATAGTCTTCTCTGGATGCTTTCTTAGAGCTACCATCTGCCACTCCATAGGTTTTTAGTCGCCTGCTTCCTGAGAGTCTGGGAAGTTTCTTACAATGCGACAAGAGTTTAATAAAAACTATTCTAAACCTATTCTATTTTTCTTTCAAACTTGCTATCGGGTGAACCCGTTTTTTCATCATCAGCCACGAACTATAGCTCAAGTACCTGATGAGATGAGGATGTTATAAATTAAATGAATACGATATCTGAAATCTTTTGCGATGATGTTGTAGGTACAAACTTAAGAGGATGACCTAGTTTGGAGTTCGTCTTTTACTATAGTCTTCTCTGGATGCTTTCTTAGAGCTACCATCTGCCACTCCATAAGTTTTTAGTCGCCTGCTTCCTGACGGTCTAGGAAGTTTCTTACAATGCGACAAGTGATTAAAAGATACTATTCTAAACCTATTCTATTTTTTTTTCAAACTTGTTATCGGGTGAACCCGGTTTTTCTTCATTAGCCAAGAACTATAGGTCAAGCGCCTGATGAGGTGAGGATGTTATAAATTAATTTAATACGATGTCTGAAATCTTTTGCGATGATGATACAGGTACAAACTTAGAAGCATGATCTAGTTTGGACTCCGTGTTTTACCGCTGTTATCCTTAGGCAGGGGCGGCGAGCGTTAAAGTTGACAACAGTCGCCTCTGGATGCTTTCTTAGAGCTACAAACTCAATCAATAATTCTATTATTATTATTAATATTATTGTCTTGTTAGACTGGTCCATGATCCGACTTTATTTGAAGTACCCGCATTTGCTTGGACTTTTGGCCCAAGGTGAGAAAATATTTTGAAAGCTTCAAAACTCTTATATCAATAAAAAAATCGTTTAAATTATCCTTTTAAGATATATTCAACATCAAAGTATTAAAATACTTGACGGATTTATAAATCATTCTAAATTGTAGATTCAAATAGAATAAAGTTATAGTATCAGTAAAATTCTTATCATCGCTTACATTCACGAGAACGGATTTCAATAATTTATTCCAAAGTTTGTACTCTTGACTTTCCACTTTCCACTTTCAGTAAGAGACTTAAGATCGAATTCTCTTATTTTTGACTCTCACTGAATATTTCTTTTGTTGTGAATTTCTGAATTTTTTCGATATGAACTAAAGATATATTACCCTTGAAGAATTGCTTAAAAAGGTGTAGTAATTGATTATATAGATTGGAAGATAATTGCATTAGATGTCTAGGATGATTTATGTTGCATGCTTGGAAAATCTTATTTGATCGGGGAATGTGGAAAGTAATGTGGACTGAGTTAACCTGGATTTACTGGTTTTATGTCAATTCAAATTAAAATCAAACTAACGTTCAGACTTCACACTCTTTCCCCTTTCTTAAAGAACTCCTCTGTTTCCTCTGTTTTCAAGCAAATTCCTCTTTTCCCCTTTTTTCGGGTTTTTACTTAAATGCGAACTGAATTAAAAGAACCCAATCATAATATTTAACTATTTTTGGTTAAAAATTTAAATTTTGTGTTCAAAATTCAATAATTGTATTAAAAAGCCATATTTTTTGGTCGAAAATTCAACTATTTGGTTGAAAGTTACACTAATTTGTTAAAATTTCATTTTATTGGTTGAAAGTTAAACTAATTTGTTAAAATTTCATTGTATTGGTTGAAAATGGAACTGTTTTGTTCAAAATTTGTTCTTTTCAATGGTTGAAAAATAATTTTCTTAACTGAAAATATAAGTATTCCATTTTTGTCTGAAAATTGATCGTTTTGAGTTGAAGATTCAACTATCACATTTTTTGTTCAAAATGCATCTTTTTTGGTTGAAAATTATACTATATTTGAATATTCTATGTTTCGTTGGAAATTCTTCTTCATTGGTCGAAAAGTTCCTGGTTAAAATCATCTTTGTAGATTGAAATTTCAATTTTTTGTTGAAAATTCGATTTTTTAGTCTGACATTTTTTTTTGCTCAAAATTTAATTATTCCATTTTGGACTGAAAATTGATCATTTTCACATTAAAATTCAACTATTGAATTTTTCATTGAAAATTCTTCTTTTTTTGTTGAAAATTAAAATACTTGTTAAAAAGTTTAATCTTTTTGTTGAAAATTCGTTACTTTGGTTGGAAAATAATTTTTTGAACTAAAAATTTAACTATTTCTTTTTTGGTTGAAAATTATTCGTTTGGGTTGAAGACTCAACTATTCGGTTGAAAACTAACTTTTTTGTTCAAAATGCATCTTTCTTGGTCGTAAATTCAACTTTTTGTTGAAAATTCGTTCTTTTGGATTGCAAATTCTTCTTTCTTTCTTTTTGTAATAAAGTTCCTGTTTGAAAATTCATCTCTTTGGTTGAAAATTATACTCTTTGGTTAAAATTTAAACTATTTTATTAAAAATTTAACTATTTTGTTAAAAAGTCTTTGTTTTTGGTTAAAAATTCGACGGTTTTGTTGAAAATTCGTCTTTTTAGAATGAAAATTATTATTTTTGGTTGAAAAAGTTCTTGGCTGAAAATTCACCGGTTTTTCGTGTTTTTGGCTTGAAGATTCAACTATTTGTGTAAAAATTCACCTGTTTCTGATCGAAATTTAATATTTTTTGTTTGAAAATTCGACCATTTGGTTAAAAATTCAACTATTTTGTTAAAAATTTGTCTCTTTTAATTGATAGTTGAATTATTTGGTTCTTAAATCGAACTTTTCAGTCAAAATATTAATTTATCGTTGTTGCTTAAAATTCAACAATTTGGTTAAAAAATAATTTTTTCTTAAGCATTCGATTTTTTAGGTTGGAAACTCAACTCTTTCGTTGAAGATACATTTCTTTCGGTAAAAAATTATTCGTTTTTGGTGGAAAATTCATCTATTTTGTTAAAAATGCAGTCTATTTCGACTCGAAATGTTAAGTGTTTCATATTGCATGCAATGCGGTATTTATACTTTGATTTTACATAAAATAATTTGTTTTTATTTAATTTCTTTTAAATTTATATTGAAATTTGTATTTATTTGAATTAAATACAATTAAATATTTGAAATTATTATATTAGGCTTGATATGGTTCTACTTTCTAATGACTGCAACCACCTGTCAAATTTATTGATGGCAATTAGTGTACTCGTGAGGAAAAGTGTATTAATTATTCTCAATATATCGAGCAACTTTGAACGAAAGCCACTGCTGACAGGTGTTTGCGAATTATTCATCGAAATCAGGTCAACACTCTACGAGATTTTCAGGGTCAGGTCGCGTAAGAACGTCGACCTTGCCTTTTGAGCATTTCATTTTTTATTGGTTCACATATATAGTCATTATCATACACGTGTACTCAACTTTATTACACTTCACTCTTTATCGCAATTTTCTACGTATTATCATCTTCTGTCACTCAAATAAAATCTCCCTTGATTATGAAGTTTGATTAATAAAGGAGAATTTTATTACATAGATTAGAGGAAACCAGTACGAGGTGGTACCCAGTAAAATCTCTTTTGATTATGAAATTTGCTTAATAAAGAAGAATTTAATTTCTTGGATTTCAGGAAACTAGTACGAGGTGCCACTCAGTAAAATCTCTCTTGATTATGAAATTTCCTTAATAAATGAGAATTTTATTTCTTAGATTAGGAGAAACCAGTACGAGGTGGTATCCAGTGAAATCTCCCCCGATTAAGAAATTTGCTTAACAAAGAAGAATATAATTTCTTAGATTTAATGAAACCAGTAAGAGGTGGCATTGAGTAAAATCTCTTTTGATTATGAAACTTGCTTCATAAAGGAGAGTTCTATTTCTTAGATTAGGGGGAACCAGTACGAGGTGGTATCCAGTAAAATCTCCCTCGATTATGAAATTTGCTTAACAAAGAAGAATTTAATTTTCCGGATTTAAGGAGACCAGTACGAGGTGTCATTCAGTAAAATCTCTCTTAATTATAAGGAGAATTCTATTTCTCAGATTATGGGAAACCAGTACGAGATGGTATCCAGTAAAATCTCTCTTGATTATCAAGTTTGCTTGATTAAGGAGAATTTTATTTCATAGATTTAAGGAAACCAGTACGCTGTGTCATTCAGTAAAATCTCTCTTGATTATGAAATTTGCTTAATAAAGGAGAATTCTAATAATTATATCAGGGGAAACCAGTACGAGGTGGTATCAAGTAAAATCTCCCTCGATTATGAAATTTGCTTAACAGAGAAGAATTTAATTTCTTGGATTTGCGGGAACCAGTACGAGGTGGCATTCAGTAAATTCTCTCTTGACAATGAAGTTTGATTAATAAATAGGAATTTAATTTATTGGATTTAAGGAAACCAGTACGACGTAACATTCAGTAAAATCTCTCTTAATTATGAAATTTGCTGAACAAAGGAGAATTTAATGTCTTGGATTTACGAAAACCATTACGAGGTGCTATCCAGTAAAATCTCTCTTGATTATGAATTTTCCTTTATGAAGGAAAATTTTATTTCATAGATTTAAGGAAAGCAGTACGAGGTGTCATTCAGTAAAATTTCTCTTAATTATGAAATTTTCTTAAAGAAGGAGAATTCTATTTATCAGATTAGGGGAAACTAGTACGAAGTGTTATCCAGTAAAATCTCCCTTGATTATGAAATTTGCTTAATAAAGGAGAATTCTATTAATTAGATTAGGGGAAACCAGTACGAGGTGGCATTGAGTAAAATCTCTCTTGATTATGAAATTTTCTTCATGAAGGAGAAATCTATTTCTTAGATTACGGGAAACCAGTACGAGGTTGCATTGAGTAAAATCTCTCTTGATTATGAAATTTTCTTCATAAAGGATAAATCTATTTCTTAGATTACGGGAAACCAGTACGAGGTGGTATCCAGTAAAATCTCTCTTAATTATGAAATTTTCTTAAAGAAGGAGAATTTTATTTCTCAGATTAGGGGAAACCAGTACGAGGTGGTATCCAGTAAAATCTCTCTTGATTATGAAATTTCCTTAATAAATGAGAATTCTATTTCTCAGATTAGGGGAAACCAGTACGAGGTGATATCCAGTAAAATCGCCCTCGATTATAAAATTTTTGCAACAAAGAAGAATTTCATTTCTTGGATTTGCGGAAACCAGTACGAGGTGGCATGCAGTAAATTATCTCTTGACAATGAAATTTGATTAATAAAGGAGAATTCTATTTCTTAGATTAGGGGAATCAGTACGAGGTGGTATTCGAAAAAATCTCCCACAATTATGAAATTTGCTTAACAAAGGAGAATTTAATTTCTTGAATTTGAGGAAACCAGTACGAGGTGGCATTCAGTAAATTCTCTCTTGACAATGAAATTTGATCAATAAAGAAGAATTTAATTTATTGGATTTTAGGAAACCAATACGAGGTAGTATTCAGTAAAATCTCTCTTTATTATGAAATTTCCTTAATAAAAGAGGATATTATTTTATAGATTGGAGGAAACCAGTACGTGGTTGTAAACAGTAAAATTTTCCTCAATTATGAAATTTGCTTATCGAAGTGGATTTTTTTTTAGATTAGGTAAACCAGTATGAGGTGGTATCCAGTACGAACTGAATAATGGGTAAAATCAAGTAGGCTTTAAGGCTAAAGCTCTGTATTATTTTTTTATGAGTAGCAATATTGAAAGCGACTTTTATAATCTCTAATAATTGCATAAACTGAAAATTGAAAATTTAAACATTTTTACAACACTGAAAACAAACACGCGCGCTAAGTGCTCGATTATTTTTTTTCTCGTCTCAACCAATTTTTAAATAAAAATATTAAATTTTTATTAATATAAAATTTTTTTATTTTCGTATTACCTATTATCTAAAATAATAGAAAAGTAAAAATAATATTTTTGACAATTAATTAAAATTCATATCTTAACTTCAATATAATTATATATAATATTTTTCATAGGCAATTCAACAGTTGCATTATTTTTTAAATACCTAATTCCGAACAAAAAACTAACATAATAAAAAATTTGTTGAAAAATTCTAAATCTTTTTCAAATAATAATGATTTTTGTTTGAAAATATCAATTTTCGATGTAAAAGCCCAACGTAACCTAAAACTGTTCTGGTTGAAGATTCATAATTTTAGTTGAAAATACATCTCTTTGCTTAACAATTTAATTATTTCTTCAAAATTCGTTTTTTTTTTTTGAAGAATTACATTTTCAACTTAATATTTGAATATTCGGTTTTTTATTAGAAATTTTTATCTTTTTCAATTAAACTATTTGGTAAAAAAATTATCTTTTTTAATTGAAGATTCAACTGCTTGTTAAAAATGCATGTATTCAGTTGAAGATTTAACGTTTTAAAAATTTTCTTTTCTTCCTAAGAAGTAGAAAATCTTTCAGAAGTGTTACCCGGAACTAGGTAAACCTAAACAAACACTTTTAGAAAGAAAACATAAATTTTCAGAACCATAAAGATTTATAGCTCAATATAGGAAAATTGTAATTTTTCTCTCACCCTGCCAGTTTTTGACTCCCTTCTCCAATTTTTTAGACAGTACATTTTTTAGCATGTCTTGTCTAAATTAATTAATTTATACTATCATTTTTACATATAATGCATATATTAATAATCTAGGGCAATCAAATATTTATCGAGAAAAAATTCACTTCCTTTTTGGCATAACAATAGTGCCAAGAATTGGTGCTTTTCCCCTATGAATGAAGTTGTGCAAAAATTAATTTTGGATCAGAAAAAGTGGAATATTTTGATCTGAATTTGATAATGAGAATGTTATGCAACTGCTTTTCCCTGTATGTTTATAGAGATTAAAAATTAAAAAGAAAATTCAAAATTATGAACTCTGTATATCAAGTTTTTTGAATTATATTAGCATTTATTTGTAGAATTTTTTTTTATAAAAGAGTGGTGTCGCAATAAAACTTAAGGCTAAACTCGATTTTGTCTCGACGTTGAGAAGTTGCATGATTGTTTACGAGGAGAGGAGAACTTAAACATTGATTTTTTATTTAGAGTGTATATTCCCATACGAGAAACATAATGGTAGTATTATTATCTTTTAAAGAGAGAATTTGCATATGGAAAAAAATTCTAAAAGCGTAATTGTGACTTATAAAGGCGCTATTATACTTCGCTACATTCGCATTGCAATGAATATCGATATGTAAGTGCTTGGTTTGCTAACAAAGGCAAATGAAGTATACATGCATTTATGTAAAAGTTCGTATTTATTTTTTGTTACAGCTGTCGTCGTTCGATATTTGACAAGGCGTTACATCGGCGAGTATAGCTCGACTAGTGGTGAGTTTTTGAACAAAACACTGTTTTTTACAAAATCACGCATCTACATCAATTCAGACTAATTTCCATCGTGACCAAGAAAGTGTCCTCGAAATATAAACAATTTAAAATTCAGGTAGTATTCGTGGTTCAGATGGTATCGTGATTGTCTTATGTTCCAAACACTGCAGTGCTAGTGCGCTGGCGCGGGTTCGATTCCCGCAAAGGGAATTGGGGTTAGATGTGTTTTTTAAATGCTATCTCTATATATAACCTGAAAATGATTTGAAATAATATTTAAGGATGTTTAGTGCGTACTATACACTTGAAAATTAAGCCATTTTTACAATGATTTATAAAATCGAGAAAAGTATACTGATTGTTATACTGTAATTTATTTCCTAAGAGATACTTTGGAACTTACTTGAAAAGAAAATAGATAAAGTTACAATTTTTTATTTAAACAAAAGTTATTTGAATTTTTGTATTTTAGCTTTAATTTTACGTAAAAGCTGTTATTCTAAAAAAAAAGAGCTGATTATATTCCTTGATAGATTCTTTAGAACGCTGTATTGTTCTTTATTATTAAAGTTATTTAAGAAAAAATTTGTTTGTCAATATATCAACTGTATGATTTCCAAGTAAGAGTTTTTAACCAAAGGCCGAGTTTGCGTTCACCGCAATTCGGTGAACGTAACAACAGGAAATTGGAAAGGTGCCCGAAATTCGGTCAACGTAGAATCGTTATTGATCATAAGGATTGAATAAGAATTACAGATTTAAGTTAGTTGTGCCAAAAATCAAAAGTATTGAATAAAATAGTTTTTATACAATTTTAAGAATCAAAATAATATTACTGATTATATCATTTTAAATTCAAAAAATTATTTTCAATTTTCTTACTATCGTTTCTAACCAATTTATGAAAAATGGATGAATTTTAATTATTGTTAGTTTTTTTTTTGAAGAAAATATTCTCTACAACTTTAATGTTTCCAATTTTGAAAGTTAATTTTTGGATGGCTAAAATCGTTGAAAAAATAATTATATTTGAAGATTATTGACTTTTTTAATGAAAAACAGTAAAGTTGTATTTTTTGTTTCGTTAAAAATTTATTTTTTGAAGTGAAAATTTAACTATTACATTTTCAGTTAAAAGTTTAACTTTCCTAATTCAAAAATCAACTACTTGATTGAAAATTGATCTTCTTCGCTAAAATATCATTTTTCTTGTGAAAGATTCTTGATTTTAGTTGAAAATTTAAATATTTTGTTAAAAATTCTTTTCTTTTTTTTTTAGTGAAAAATTAATCTTCTTGCTTCAATATTCATCTTTTTGGTTGGAAATTGAATTATTTTGGTGAAAAATTGAACCATTTTGTTGAAAAATGTTTTCTTTTTTTGTTTGAAAATTAATTGATTTAACTTAAAATTTACCTATTCCAGGTGAAGATTAGTCATTTTAGTTGAAAATTCATCTCTTTTGGTTGAAAGTTTAACTATTTTGTTGAAGATTCGTTTTTTTTTTGTAAAACAATTAATTTTTTTAATTGAAAATGTAACCATCCCATTCTTGGTTGAACATTGCACTATTTTGTTTGAAATTCAACCATTTGTGTGTAAATTGATCTTTTTTAGTTGAAAATGCAACTATTTGGTTGAACATTCATACATTTTGTGGAAAATTTGTCTTTTTCGGTAGAAAATGAATTTTTTGGTTGAAAATTCAACTACTCGTTTGAAAGTTCTACTACTTTGTTAAAAATTCATTTTATTGGTTGAAGATTAAACTATTATGTTAAAAATCCTTTTTCCATGAAAAGTAATTATCTTCGCTGGAAATTTAATCATTTTATTTTTCGTTAAAAATCGAATGTTTTTAATTGAAAGGTCAACTATTAAATTTTTTATTGAGAATTCATTTATTTGGTATGAAAATTCAACTTCTTGTTAAAAAGTTGAACTACATTGAAAAAAATGCATTTTGTTTGTTGAAATTTTAACCATTTTGTTAAAAGCTCGTTGTTTTTTAGTTGAGCATTTACATTTTAACTGAAAATTTAACTATTTCAGTTCAGTATTCATTATATTCTTGGTTGAACATTGGACTATTTTGTTTAGAATTCAACTATTTATCTGAAAACTGATCTTCTTTAGTTGAAAATGCAACTATTTGGTTGAAGATTCAAATATTTTGCGGAAAATTTGTCTTTTTCGGTAGAAAATTAATTTTTTGGTTGAAAATTCAACTACTCGTTTGAAAGTTGTACTACTTTGTTAAACATTTATTCCATTGGTTGAAGATCGAACTGTTTCATTAAAAATTCATTTTCTTTTTGGTCGAAAAATAATTATCTTCACTGAAAATTTAATCATTTCATTTTTGGTTAAAAATTTATTGCTTTAAATTGAAAAGTAAACTATTACATTTTTCATTGAGAATTCATTTTATTTGGTATGAACATTCAAGTGCTTAGTTGAAAGTTGAACTACATTGAGAAAAATTCATTTGATGTGTTGAAAATGTAATCATTTTGTTAAAAACTCGTTGCTTTTTAGTTGAACATTTATATTTTAACTGAAAATTTAACCATTTCAGTTAAGGATTCATCATATTAGTTGAAAATTAATCTTTTTTTGATAAAAATTTAACTATTTTGTTGAATATTCGTTTTTTTTTAAATTAGGTTTTTAAATTGAAATTGTCACTATCCCGTTCTTAGTTGAACACTAAACTATTTTGTTTATAATTCAACTATTTGTCTGAAAATTAATCTTTTTTAGTTGAAAATGGAACTATTTGGATAAAAATTCACATATTTTGTGGAAAATTGGTCTTTTAAGGTAGAAAATTAATTTTTTGTTGAAAATTCAACTATTCGTTTGACAGTTGTACTAAGTTATTAAAAATTCATGTTATTGGCTGAAGATTGAACTATTTTATTGAAAATTCGTTTTCTTCTTGGTTGAAAAATAATTATCTTCACTAAAAATTTAATCATTTCATTTTTGGTTAAAAATTGATTGTTTTTAAGTGAAAAGTGAACTGGTAAATTTTTTATTGAGAATTCATTTTATTTGGTATGAGCATTCAAGTTCTTGGTTGAAAGTTGAACTAAATTGATAAAAATTCATTTTATTTGTTGACAATTTAACTATTTTGTTAAAAAATCGTTGTTTTTTAGTTGAAGATTTCTATTTTAACTGAAAATTTAACTATTCAAGTTCAGGATTCATTATACTATTTAAAAATTTAACCATTTTGTTGAAAAATCATTGTTTTTTAGTTGAATATTTATATTTTAACTGGAAATTTAACTATTCCAGT
Organism: Andricus grossulariae; assembly: GCA_011634705.1. NCBI lineage: Eukaryota > Metazoa > Arthropoda > Insecta > Hymenoptera > Cynipidae > Andricus > Andricus grossulariae. Next base: position 26,015 of record JAABKJ010000783.1, read on the forward strand.
TCAGGATTCATCATATCAGTTGAAAATTCATCTCTTTTTGTTGAAATATTTACTTTTTTTTTTGAAAATTCTACTTGGTTGAAAATTCATGCATTTTGTGGAAAATTCATCTTTTTCGGTGGAAAATTAATCTTTTCGCTTACAACTTCAACTACTTGATTAAAAGTTGTTTTTTCTCGAAAATTGAACAATTCTGTTAAAAAGTAATTCTTTTTATTGGAAATTCACGTGATTCTAATTTAGGCAAAGTAATCCACCATAATTTCATGTAATCCAAATTAATCCTATTCAATCCGGAGTAATCTTAGGTAATCCAGATTAATTTTGCCTATAGACGTAATCGAAGTAATCTTCGATCGTCCGAGTTAAGCAGCGCTTGTAACGCTTAAGCTCGGGTGGGAGCCATCATACTATATGGAGTGTATAATATCCTCTCGAACCATTTTCCGACATTTAAAAATCCGATCATCACTTAGCATTGCGGGTATCATAATTTATTGATTTATTGACTGACTCCAGACAATTTGGTGAAACTTAAATCCGAATAGGACTGGAAAATGAATTTTGTACTGATGAAGTGAATGATCTACTGGGACTTTAACTATTCTTTAACAACTTTCGAGTACATTGCAGCAACACTTAGTGTTTTCCTCGCCTCTTTGGGATTCCTTTGGGATTCCAGGAGAATTCCAGCTAAATTCCTTGTTTCCCGGGGATACTATCCGCGAGTACAGTGAACTAAGGTTTAGCTTGTAAAACGAGCTCGGATGGAGTTACTTGGCGTAATAAAATATTTACCTCACCCTCTAAGAGATAGATATCCTTTATAGGTGCGTCTCGGTACTCTCGAGTAAACCGAGTAGAAATAGCTCATCGCACCGAACGGCACTAGCCGGTCTAGTTTTTGTCAGACAAGAACCTCTTAATTGCTTTATTGTCGACATTACTTTGTGCCATTTTGCTTTCTCTGTTTCTCTATTTCTCTATCTTTATTCTTTTACTCTCCTTTGAAATTTCTAGAATACCTCTTTAATTGACTCTTTTTTATTCATTCCGACAGGGTGGCCACAGTACGGAGAAAAATGGATGGTCAAACTTGGAGTGTCGAAATTTAGATGGTCAGTGTGATCTACTAGATAGTATACCAACTACCGTCCACAATTTTTTCTTTATAGTCAGGTAGACCATAATTTTACAATCTGTTCAAATATCTAGAGGTGATATATACTCACTATCAGGATAGTCAAATTGACACTCCAGAGTGTCAATCAGAAGTGGCTGTGTCACGACCTGTACCTAACGCCGCGCCGAGCAAACTTTTTCCTGACCTTTTAACTTTTAACCCCTGGGGTTTTCCCTGGCATCCGTGAGGTCAGGAAAAACTCTTTAGTCACTTTTTTAAGACAAAGTTACTACAGGCACTTTTTTCAATAAAAGATCAACTTTTTTTCAATAAATTTTGAAATATTTCAGCGTATTTCAAAATTTACCTAAAATTTTAAACAGATTTCAATAATTTGAAGAGATTTCATAAGATGGTTACAATTTCAGAAATATTTGCAAAAATGTTGAGGAATATTCAAGAGCTTTAAAAAGTACCAATGGATTTCAAAAGGTTTCTAAGGATTTCAAATATGTTACGATATTTGAAAAGATTCCAAGGAATTTTGAAAAAATGCCAATAGTTTGAAGGGATTCCAAACGATTTTATGATTGAGGAGTATTTTTAACATTTCTAATAAATTTTCAAGATGTTTAAAAAGTTTCAAGAAATTTCAAAAGATTTCAAAGGATTTGAAATATTTTAAGTTATTCAAAAAAAGCTCTAGTGAATTTTTAATAGATTTAAATAATTTGAAGTAATCAAAAAGGATTTGAAAGATTTTAGGGTATTTTCAAAATTTCCAAACAAATTTTCAAGAGCTTTAAAAAATTTCAATAGGTTTCGAAATATTTTTAAGGATTTCTAATGATTTTAAAGGATTTTAAATATTTTAGGACATTTTGAAAGGTTCCAAGGGATTTTATAAGATTTTCGAGGATTTCAATGATTTAGAGGAATTTTTAAAGCCCCCAAGGTATTTTATTTAATACAATTTCACGGATTTCAGGAAATTCCAGATTTCATATATTCATATTGAATATTTTCATGTATTTTAAAATATTCCAATGCTACTAATTTCAAGAGGTTCGAAAAGTTTCAAGAAATTTCAAAAGATTTCAAAGGATTTAAAATATTTTAGGGAATTTATGCGGATTGAAAGGAATTTTGAATTGATTTGATTTTAATAATTTAATGGGATTTCAAAAGATTTTCAAAATTTTAGGGATTTGAAACATTATTGAGTATTTTGAAAGACTCCAAAGAACTTTAAAAACATTTCGGTCTATTTTGAAAACTTCCAAGGTATTTCAAAGAGCTTTTAAAAGTTGCAGGCGATTCCAAAATATTTCGAAGGACTTGCAATATTTTAGGGTATTTTTAAATATTCTAAGACATTTTCCAGAGTTTGAAAAAGTTTAGAGGGATTTCAATAATTGGAAGGAATTTGAATGATTTTAAGCAATTTAAAAAATCCTCACGGTATTTTAATAATTTTCCAGAATTTCAGGTAATGTCAGATTTCATGTAATTTTATATGTTCATATGAAATATTTTAGTGTATTTTAAAATATTCCAATGCTTTAATTTTTTTATTAACTTCGAGAATATTATAAAACCCCTCGGAATCTTCTAAATTATCCTCAAATATTTTAAATGCTTTGAAGTTTTTTCAAATCCCTAGGAATATTTTTAAATCCCTTGAAACTTTTTAAAAATCTTGAAAATTCCTTGGAAGTTTGAAAAATGCCCTAAAATCTTCAAAATCCTTAGGGATCACATCAAATTATTTAAGTTTTTGAAAATACCCTAAAATATTTTAAAACCTTCAGGAACACTTCAATGATTTTAAGGGATTTTGGAAGGCTGTCGTGGCATTTGAATACATTTTCCAGGATTTCAGGAAATATTAGATTTTATAGAATTTCACGGGACTTTATGATATTATGATGGATTTCAAAGAATTTGTTCACAAGAAGTGATGGATTACATAGAGTTTTGAAGTTTTGAAGAGACTTTCAAATATTTGTTGCAATAAATTTGGAATACACCCTGAATTCTTTTTATTTTTATCTTGAATTCTTTAAAAAATTTCGGAATGCTCTCAAATTTATTTAAATTCACTCGAATTTATTTAAATTCTTTCAATTATACCCAATTTAATGGGGGTTTTATTTATTTTTTGTTTAATTCATCTTGAAGCTTTTTTAAGTCACCTAGAATTTTTAAACATGTCATTACATTATTTTGAATTCTCTTACTTTTTTCTACACTCATTGAAAAACTTACTAAATTCAATGATTTTTTCCATGTTTTTTATTTGTTTTCAATTCGTTGTAATTTTTTTTTAATTTACCTTCAGTTTTGATGAATTGCGACGCATTTTTCTTATTCTTAAATTCCTCTAAATTCTCTCCAATTTTAATGAAATCAATCGAATTTTTTTTGGATTCACAGATTTTTTTCCAATTCATTTGAATTATTTCAAGTTCAACTTAAAATATCTTTTAGTCTTATGAACCAAATTCTTTTGAATTCTTTTAAATTCAAAATAACATAAGTCACATCAATAACGCACATTACTCACTTTTAGCTACTTTTTGGGTTGGACGTTAGTGACTTTTGGCCAATTATTCACTTTTTCCAGTAAAGTTAGCCTGAGAATAATTAAAGATTGCTTTGTTCAAAGCATAAAAGATTCAACATTCAAAATATTACAAGATTATATTTTTGGTCTTTAATTATTAATGTTCAGGGAAAATGAAAAATTGGTCAAGAAAAAATCAGAGAATTCCGAAAATTAATTTTTGCGGCCACCCTCTTTAGAGAATGCGCATATAACATTCAAAAATAGAAATAAACTGATTTATTATATTGATGTTTGTGATGATTGTTATTTTGGCTAACTTTTTTCGTTCCAAATGATTCATGAGACCCATGTTATTCTTTGCATTAACCTAATGTCTAAACTTGTAAGCTAATCGGTGCAATAAATTTAGAGGAGCAGTGGGAGAAACAATTTAAAAATATTCATGAAGCTATCAAAGCATCGTAAAAAAATTAATTGACTGGTGTATTTAATAGAGGGCCTTTTGAAATTAATTTGAAAAACCTTTTGAATTTCGATAGAAGGGTGTATTTAGAAGATTTCGATGAAAGGTGAAGAGGATCTATGATTCAGCTAGTTAGAGTTTTACGTTTTGATATCTACGGGCGTGTAGCAATTATTTTTCTGAAGTAGCCCCCGTGAATTATGAGAGAGATCTGCATTCTGAAGGCCCTCCCTCAGGCTCTATTTCATATCGAGTGTTTAAATCTCCGCCCCCCCAATCCGACATTAGAATGCCATAGAAAGCAAGTCTGGAAACAACGACAGTAAAGAACTTTGAAAATCGTAATTCAGACTGATATGATTTAGTCTTTGAAAATACTGTAAAATTGTTTCCTGAACCAAACTTTCAATTTATGTATTAAATATTGAAAGACATAAAATTCGATGAACAGTTTTATTTTACTGCTTTGATATGCAAAAAAATGTCTGGTTCAAATCCAGGCTGAGGCAGATTTTTTCTTATTTTTTCAAATATTAGACCAGTTATCGACACTATTTGATATTGAAAATAGAAAAATTATTAGTACCCTGGTCAACAAAAGAATATCTTTTTATTCAAATTTCATGTTGTTGAAAGGGAAGGCTTTAAATTTTAAACGAGAATGAAAAATTAACAATCATAATCTTCGAATTTATTAATTCACTTTGTCTATTACTCTCAGGTTTCCGTTCGTGTACTTTCAATTTGGAATTGTTTAATTTTTAAAACTTCAAATTTGCATTCATTAATTTTGAACGTTTTCATTTACAAATCATATAATTTTCAATGTTTTTAGAATAATTCAGCTTTTAAGGTTCTCAATATTTGAAATTCTTCAATTTTGATCGGTGAAAATGAGAGTGACTTTTTTTACAGAAGGATCTCAATTCAAAAGCTCAATTCTAAAATATTTTAATTTTTAAGACTTTGAAACTGAAGGTGTTTAGCTTCAAAAGTTTAAATTCGCAACTATTTTTTTTAAAGTTTCTTAATTATTAAATGCTCAACTAGGAACGGTACAAATTTTTTCACGCTTAGATTAGTATTTTAGTTCTGTTAGTCAGCTAAAACTAATTTAAAAAGTGCAGTTTTGAATTTCAAATTTCATTATGTAAAAACAAGCATTCATTAGAATTTATGACTTTTTTAATATAAATTAAAAAATGGCTGTCTTTATATTTAAGAAAATTAAAAACCCTTTCAATCTTGGAAATCCTATTAAAGTTCCTCAAAAATTATAAAATTAATTTTCATACTCTTAGAAATCTTATAAAATCCTTTATAGTCCTTCATAAATCCCGTTGAATCTTTTTACATATTCTAAAACCTTGAAGGTCCTATATAAAATTCTTCAAAATCTTTCGAAGTTCATAAAATTTTTAAAAACGGACTTGAATTTTTTCAAATTCTTAAAAATCATTAAAATCCCTAGGAATATTTTGAATATACCCTAAATACCCTAAAATTCTTCAAATCCTTTGAAAACAAAGCTCTTGATAATATTCCTTGAACTCTCTTAAAATATTTAAAGTCCTATAAAATTCTTTAAGATCCTGGGAAATTAATTCAAATGCCATATTGAGAGCCTTTAAAATCCCTTATGATTATTGGAATGCCTGGAAAACTTATCAGTTTCCTTCAAAATCCTTTGAAATATTTGGAAACGTTGGAATTTTTTTCAAAATGTCTTTGAATTTCTGAAAACAAATATTAAAATCTTATAAGTCCTACATGAAATTCTTCTAAATCTTCCAAAATTCAAAGAACCCTTCAAACCTTTGAAATTCTATGAAAGCCCTTTATTCTTGCAAAGTTCTTTGCAATTTTCAGATATATTATAAAATATTTACAGATTTTTAATATCTATTGAAATCAGTCAAAAACCTTTTAAATCCTGTGATATCTTTCAAAATCCTTACGAATTTTAGGAATTTTAATTTTTATAGTTTTCATTTTAATTTATTGAATCGTTAAAATATTTCGAACATTCCTTAAAATAATACAAATCCTTTAGAAATTGTCTGAATTCCTTCGAAAGCTGTTTAAATCCCTTGCAACCTTTAAATCCTTGGAATCTGGTTGTAATTTTTTTAAATCTCTGGAAATCTTTCAAATTGTTTTTCAACTTTGTTTTAAACATTGGTTAGAATGAGTTTTAGAGTCGGTCTACAAGGCTGTTACCGGCTCAGTTGGTGATGTTCATTTTTACGAATAAACAATAATATGTCAATTTTTTCTGAAGATATTCAAAGGAAACCCCTAAGCTTTTCTACAGGCATGAAAAAATAAACCTGTTCGAAAAAAAGTCTGATAAAATTGTTTTATAAATTGATCAATTGAATATCATTTATTAAAACATCAACCAATTTCGACTCTCGGTTTCCTTTCCTGGCCCCCTGCCCCCTGCCCTGTAACAGAAGTTTTGGTGGGACTGACGTTACAACAATGACTCTCCACCGTACGATGAATCACTTCTTAACTCGGACATGATTTTCGGCTCGCAAAACAAAATACACGCATAAAGGTGGTAGTTGGGTGTACA
>JAABKJ010000784.1:0-32748 GCA_011634705.1 Andricus grossulariae
TTTACGCGACGAGCGGCAACGCTCTCAGGACGATCGAAGCCGAGGCGAGATAAGTCCTGCGAGCATTGTAAGCGAGTTGTGTGAAGACACGAATTGTGCACATTGGCGTATATACTATTTTATGTGACGACGGTGCATTTACAAGTTTTGTCGCATAAAAACGCGTTTATGCACCGGAGTCACATAAACAAAATTGTATCACTCATATACTGACATTTTGTCGCAATAATAAAGAAACTTCTGTAAATCATATACAACTTACAATGTTTACAAATCATATAAGATTTTTCTGTAAAGTCTATAAAAAAATGTTGGAAAATGAACTGAGTTTTTTTTAAAGGATGGGTAATTAGTGCTCGCATAGCGCGCACAATGTTCTAGTAAATATAAAAAAGTAATAAGTAAGCGTTGGCTATTGTTTTTTATTGTATTTGCAAAATACCTTTAAAAGAAAAAAAAGGAAATTATCGTTCAAAAATTGAATATGCATTAAGAAAAAGTGAAGGCGGGAAATTTGAATATGTGCACTTTATAGTGAGAAGAAGAAAGTACCGCTCGTTCCGGTTTATCTATCTGGTGGCGGTTCCACCTCGATGCGGATCCCTGCTTTCAAGAATCATAAATAAGCGTTCAGTGTCTCTTATATTACAGTAATAACGTTAAAAGAACTATTTAACCGTGATATATTTAAAGTTGTCTGAATTTGAATAAAGAATAATAAAATAATTATTAAAAATTATTCTACTTTTTAAGTAACGATGTATCCTTGCTAAAAATCTGATCAAGAAAAATCCACACGACAGGGGATTCGAACCCCAGACGGTAAAGACTAACACTTTTCGAATTTCTTTGCTCTCACATCCCCCATCCAGTTTTGTTCTAATGTACCCAAAAAATCTCAAAATTTGACTGAAATTGGTTAATATTTATGGGTCGCGCAAGGACCATGAAGTTTCCCATTGATTTAACATGGGGAAAGTCAGCATTTTGTAAATCTAATATTTAAACGCGATGATATGTTACAAATAATTCCGTATTTCAGTATATTGTTCAGAATTCGTCAGAGAATGAGAATCAATCATACATTTTGAGGGTGAATGACTTTAAGCTACTCTTATGGGTCCCGAAAGAAAATCCCATAAGTGACAAATTTGAATTTTAAGTAATATTACGGTTTATTAACGCTTTTTGAATGTTTTTTTTTTTCGTAAATAATCATTAACCGGTAATTTAAGAATACCCAATAACCTTTCAACTAATTTTCAATTGTTTAACCAATTTTAAATTGTTTAAAGATTTGTTTTTCAAGGTAAGTCGCTAAGTGAACGTATTTTAATATTTTAAAATACTAATTTGTTTTCTAAGAATAATCGTATATGTTTAATCAAATTTAATTTGTTTAAACAATTTTTTGTTGTTGAAATAATTTCTTTTTTCATTTTTCGAAAGATTGAAATATTTGCAGGTACTACTTTGTTTTTTTCTGGTTTTTCTTTTCTCAATTTTTCAACAGATTTCATTGGTATGAGTTTCACATAAAGTCAGTAAAATAAAATAAATTTTCTGAACAATTTTAATTTTTTTAAACTTTTAAGAGTATTCTTAGAAAACAAAGTGGTATCTAAAAATATTTCAATCATTCGAAAAATAGCAAAAATAAAATATTTAAACAAAATAAAATGTTTAAATAATTTAAATATGTTTGAACACTTAAAAATATTCTTATATAAAAATTAGTACATACAAATTTTTAAATATATCAAAAATTTGGCCAGATAAAATATTTCTACTTCAACAAAAAAGTTAATTTCCAATCAAATAGTTAAATTTTCTTCCAAATTGTTGAATTTTCAAGCCAAAAAGATGAATTTCCTACAGAATAGTTTAACTTTCAACACGAAAATATGAATTTTCCACTAAGATGATAATAGATGATATTTCAACCAAAAAATATTTTAGTTTGAAATTAAAAACAGCTGAATTACACCAAAAAGACGATTTTTAGAAAATAGTAGAATCCTCAACCAAAACAAATTAGTTTTCAACCAAATAGTTATATTTCTTACCAAAAGGGATGAATTTTCAACTAAGAAGATTAATTCTCTACCAAAAAAGACGAATTTGAAACAAAATATTTACATTTTCAACCACAAAGATGGATTTACAACTAAATTGATGAATCTTCAACAAATAAAAATAAATGTTCGAAAAAATAGTTCATAATTTAACTCAGAAGATGATTTTCTAACCAAAAACATTAATTTCCTAAAATTGGAAAAATTAAATCTTCAACTAAAAAAAGAAATTTTTAAAATAGTAGTTCAACTTTCAACCAAGATGGTTGAATTTTTGACAAAAAAGATGAGTTTTTAACAAAATAGTTGCATTTCCAACAATATAATTAAATTTTCAACCAAATAATCGAATTTTTAACAAAACCAGATAAATTCCGAACCAAAAATATAATACCAGACTTTTCAAACAAAAATAATTGGATTTTATTATTAGGTTCTATTAATTCAGCTCGCATTTAAGTGAAAAAACAAATTAACATTGTTTAAAATATTTCTTTTATTTTACTGATTCCATGCAAAAGAAATAAATAACTCATACCAATTAAATCTGTGGAAAAAAAGCATTTTGTTCTTTCTACAGATAAATAACACATAAAATCAGTAAAATAAAATATTTAAACAAAATAAAATTGTTTAAACAATTCATATTTGTTTAAAAATTTACGAGTATTCTTATAAAACAAATTAGTACTTGAAAATATTAAAATCTGTCGAAAATTTGGTGAGTTAAAATGTTTTTCCCGCTTTTTTTAGGTAAATAAGTTACCTAAAAAAAGCAGGAAAAACATTTTATTTCAGCAAATTTTCCACAGATTTTAATTATTCAAGCAAATTATTTTATTGTTATCATTGATTTAAGAACTTATAACGACTTACCTGAAATAAAAACAAATGTTTATACAAAATAACATTTTTTAAATAATTGAAAGTTAGTTAATGGATTACTGGATATTTTTAAATTACCGATTAATGATTATTTGTGAAAAAAACTTTCAAAAAGCGTCAATCAACCGTAATATTACGTAAAATTCAAATTTCTTACTTATGGTGAGAAATTTGACACTAAAGTCTTTCGCACTCAAAATTCATGATTGATTTTTATTCTCTGATGAAATCTGAACAATATACTAAAATACAAAATTGTGTGTAACATATCATCGCGTTTAAATATCACATTTACAAAAAGCTATCTTTTCCGATGTTAAATCAATGAGAAACTTCATAGTCTTTACGCGATATTAACCGATTGCTCCGACTGATCCGACCCAGGTTGCTGATCAATCTCTTTATTGATTTTGGAAAAAAATGTTTCTCACAAAAGTTGTAGATCTCGTCGAAATACATATTTTTTATATTGATACTTTTTTCGAAAATTTATATTTTTCGAGGAAAATGACAAAAATGAATTTTTTTGTTTGAAAAAGGGGCTTTGGAAAAGGGGTCGGCATGAGTGGTGGGAGGGGGAGTGGGCCATTTAAAATGCCCAAGATTAGGACACGCGTTTTTTTTGCCGTTGGAAAACGGGGTCGGCGTGAGTGGATGTGAACCACACCCTCTCCATCCACTCACGCCGAACCCTTTTTCCAACAAAAAATCTAAAAATTCATTTTTGTCATTTTACTCGAAAAGTATGAATTTTAGAAAAAAAGCATAAATATAAAAGATATGTGTTTCAACGAGATCTACGACTTTTGTAAACAACTTTTTCCCCCAAAATCAATATTTTTCGAAATTTTGAAAAAAAATATTTAAAAAAATCATAATTATTAATAACTTAATTTATATTGATCTGCGCAAAAAATCCTTTTAGCGCATTTAACTGGGGTCTAAAAGAAACCCTCAGGTCCTAGGACACGTATCAAGTCAATATTCTTGGGTGACCTTTTCGAAAGTATATCCGTCGAAACTTCTTCGTTTCATTTGATCCCAATTGTGCACTGTGATTGATGCAGGCATTAAAATGTAACTAATCTAACGCTTAAGCTAATAACAAGAGCATGCAGTTTGATTGTTCAGGGGCAATAATGGCGGTCATGACATAGAAAAGAATCGACCATAATTTCATGTAGGGTGATCGCACCCCATAGTGAGAACTATTTACGCCACGCAAGCAGGCAATTCAATTCTTCAGACCACCCTGACTTCCATTAAATTTATTTGACACCCGCTCCCCAAGGTACGAGATTGCTCCATTGCTCTAGGCCCTAGGGCCTCTAAGCTGATACCGCATTTCGAAATTATTGCTTTATACCAGTCATTCGAGAACAAGAAGCTCATCTGAAATCAGCTTCCTTATTGTCCTCCCAAATGTATTGCTTTCATTTTATAGGATGGTCGATATTGCTAATTAAAGATGAATCAAGGGGGACAGTGACTGTTTACCCCTTAGGCAAAGGTAGGCTAATGCCTAGAGGCACACAATGTGGCTAAGAGCAACTAAAAATACCCTTTTTTTTTAAGATCTTCAAAATGACTAAAGAAGAGCTTAAGTCAGTGTAATCACTATCTATCAATAATTTTCAATAGGTTAGAATAAGAAAAAAATTGTTTATCATGCTTTAAACAAATTAATGAACAAAAAACATTGTCTGATTATTCGCAATGAATAGTTGTTTGATATTCACAGTTTTTATATAAAATATGAGATAAATTAATGTCTAATTGCGATAAGTTAGATCACAATGAATAGGCTCAATTTTTTTGCAGAATTAAGCAAAAATACCTGGTCAATGACTCCTTGCTGTCATTTTTCTCAAATTAAAAACTGTAATTTTGCTCAAATTTATAAAAGATATTAATTATTTAAACAATCTTTATAAATAAATTCAAATTTTGACAATTTTTCAAGAATAGGCTCAATTTTCTTAGCGAAATAAACTAAAAATGTATTGCCAACAACTCTTTGCTATGATACTTTGCCAATGGAAAGAAGTAGTTCCTTATTTAAACAATATTTATAAACAAATGCACAGTTTAACCAATTTTCCATGATAAATATTAATTTTTTGCGGAATCGACAAGAAATGTCTTACCAATTATTCCTTCTTGTCATATTTTTCTAATGAAGAAAAAGTGTTGATTATTCAATAATTATTAATTATTATATTATTATTATTTTATTTATTCTTATTTATTCTGCAAAAAATTAAAATTTATCACGGAAAAATGGTCAAACTGTAAATTTGTTTATAAATAATCAACAGTTCTTGTTGATCAGACAAATATGACAAAAAGGAAGCCATGGTATTTTTGGTTGACTCTGCACAAGAAATTGAGTCTGTTCATGCAAAAGCAGCCAAAATGTACATTTGTTTATAAAATTGTTTAAATAATTAACTGTTCATTTCCATTGACAAAGTATCATAGCAAAGAGTCATTGGCAACACATTTTTAGTTGATTTTGCTCAGAAAACAAAGCTTATTCTTGGAAAAATTGTTAAAATGTGCATTTATTTATAAAAATTGTTTAAATAATAATACTATTTTTCCTCAATTTGAACAAAATTTCAGCTAAGAGTCACTGGCAATACATTTTCAGTTTGTTTCGCAAAAAAAGTTGGACCCATTCGTGGAATAATATTGAAAATGTGAATTTGTTTATCAATATTGTTTAGATAATTAAATGTTGTTATTTTGCACAAATGATAGAAGGGAGTCATTGTTAAGAGATTTTTGTTTATAATTTATAATACTTGTTTATAATTATTTTTTTAATAATTGTCAAACAACAGCTATTTCTGACTAATCGCAATTAGGCATTAATTTTATTTCTTTTAGACAGGCTCTTCATTCAATTTTAAAAAGAATTCGAATAACCATATATTTTTGAAATTTATTCATTAATTTGTTTTTATGATTATATAAATGTCATTTTCGTAAGATTCTTGAGAAAATTCAAAAAGATTGTTCAAGATTTCAGATATGTATCTCAAATCAAAATTTCAACAGAAAAGTTAATTTTCAACCAAATAGTTGAATTTTCAACCAAAAAAGGTGAATTTAAGGGCGGCAGTACAGAACTAAATAACCAAAATTTTTTCGAAAATGGATTTATTGCATAAAATCAAATACACGTTATGATGAAAAAAAATTTATTTAAATTTTAGATAAAATTCTAGAGTAGTATTTTGGCGTAGTAATACGTTTTTTCTTACCTTCACGATATTTTTTAAAATTATTATCGTTTACTGAAGAAAAAAAATTCTTCTTTTTAAAGAACTTTTAGCGAATAATCGTCCATGTCAGTGTAATATCGTCACACTAATTTTTTATTTTCTCGAAACAGAATAATTTGTTTATATCAAACATTTGTTACTATTATTTAGCTTCACCATCTCTCGGAAGCAAGTTATTAGTTTTGTGAAAAATTGAAAATTCAATTTTCAATCTCTACCAAAAACCGATTTTGAAAATATGTCAGATTGTAACCTCAAACAAGATTCTATTTTTTATCGCAATCCGCAGCCTAGCCTGTTCCAATTTGTGGTCGTTGTCACTCAACATTTTTTGGGTTCAGATCAGCAACCAAAAATTTGAAAAAAATTAATTGCAGAAAGAAAATAAATATTATCGACCCTAATGCCAATTAAAAAATCTTCTTTACAAAAAAATCGAATGCAAAATTGATATTTCAACCAAACACTATTTTAATTTCCAATCCAAAACAGTTGAACTTATCCAAAAAGACGAATTTTCAAAAAAATAGTTGAATCCTCAAACAAAAAGATTATTTATAACCAGTTGTATTTTTAACCAAAAAAAGTTGAATTTTTTACCAAAAAAGATGAATTTTCAAACAACTTTCAAACTAATTAAAATCATTCCTAAAATTTTGAATAATCTTTTTAAATTAAAAAAACTGTCTAATAATCTTGCAGATCTTTTTCGACATGTTTTAGAAATCTTTTGACATTTTTTGAAAACTTTAAAAAATAATTATAAATTGTATCAGAAATCGTTTTAAAAAATTAGTTTATCCTCTTGATACCTTTCAAAATTTTATTTCGAATTATTCAAAAAATCTAAATATCATTTAAAATGTCATTTTTTTAAACAAAAATATCATTTGACATTTTTCCACGAATCTTAAAAAAATTTGTATTCTCTTGAAACCTTTTAAAATTGTTCAAAAGCTTCTTTTTTCGAAATCTTTAATAATATACCTTTTGTTTAAAATTTTTTGAAATCTTCTCAAGATTGAAATTATTTTCGAATCTTTTCAAAACTTCTCAATGAATCGCTAAGTATGAATACATTATTAATTAATTTTGGCCAATAATATCAGTAGTTCCCTTTCTGCACTCAGCGATTCAAATATATTTTGAAATAACTCAAAGTTTTCCGAAAATTTTCCAGAAATCTTATTGTGTGAAGTTTACAAATTATTGTGTGGTAGCAAAATGCCGAGAACAGAATTAATTCCCAATGTTAAAAAATCATTTATAATTTAAATTTTCTCTTTTAACTATAATGTTTAGAAACATTTAGAAATAAATTTGTTTATATTATATGTACATATAACATAAACAAGTAATATTGAATACAAAATTTTCCTTACTTAACGTATTTGGTAACATAAATTGAGGATATCTAATACAAAATATATCAATGTTTCTTCCGAGAAAGAGGACCTTGTGAAAAAATAGGCTTAAATCTAGCTTTAAGCCCAAAAATCGGTTTACTTTAAGGTGTAACAGTATTAAGCTATAGCAAAAGTAAGACTGTGTGTTCTGCAAACAGGATAAAAATGACAAATACATAAAAACAGAGAAATATTTATACGTCTCATTGGCTTTGCAGTCACCCAATTTCAACGTTCAATCCCATTAGATTAAATTAGGGTTTAAGAAGCTAATCGAGCCAACATTCGAAACCTTTGAAGCGGCTAAAAGGCTTGCATATGCACTTTCTTTTTCTCGATTCTTGAATATAGTAGGAAACTCTCTTCATATTCTTTACCATAATGATTTTTATTTTTAACAAATAATAGGTTTTTAATTCAATAACCAAGAAACAAAATATAAGTTATCCTAACATAAGTTAATTATCAATAAAAAAGTTAATTTTCAAAACGATAGTTGAAATTTCTGCCAAAATAGATGAACTTTGAACCAAATAGTTCAATTTTCAGACATAAAGACAAATTTTTTTTAGAAGACAGTAGAATTTTCAAAAAAAGTTTATTTTCAACCAAAAAATATAAACTCGATGGATGCAAATAAGACTATTCCATCATTTGGTTCTGACATTAAAAAGACGTAGACTTTCATGTTTTATATTGTCCAGACCAAATAGTTGAAATTTTAAACCAGAAAACACGACTTTTTAAAAGACAGTTGCATTTTGAACATCAAGAGTTGAATTTTAAACAAAAAAGTTGATTTCCAAGCAAGAAAGATGAATTTTCAACCAAGAAGGATGACTTCCGTACCAAAAAAAGATGACTTGTCCACGAAAAAAAGATATACTTTCTATCCAAAACGAGGATTGCTCAACAAAACAGTTGAATTTGCAATGAAAAAAAGACAAATTTTCATAAACATACAAGAACTTTCATAAAAAAATATGATTTTTCAACAAGCAAAATTAATTTTCTACCCGAAAATACAAATATTCAACAAAGTATGTACATAATTTTTAAACCATATAGTTGCATTTCCAACTTATGAAGAATAAACAAATAAAATAAAACAATTAAATTTTCAACCAAAGGGATGAATATTTCACTGAAATTATGAATTTTCAACAAAAAAGGGAATTTTCTTTCAAAAAAATAATGAATTTTGAACCAAAAATTGTTGGATTTTCTTAAAAACAAAAGAGAAACCCTGAAAAAAGGAGAAAAGAGGGGAATAGGGAAAGAGTGTGAAGTCAGCATTTTTAATATAAAGTCTTTACCTTTAAATTTTAAATTTAAATTATCAGTTGTTTCAACCTAAATTTCCTTTAAAAATTGCGGAAAAACAATTTCCGAAATTGTCGAACGATTTTGGAACGTTGTCATAAGAAAATTCTTCGAAAAGTTACATAAACGTATTTTGTAAATTGTAGACTTCAATTATTATTATTATATTTCTTTAAATATTAATTTTTTCTACAATTCAGTATTGTTCGAGAACCATTTGAAATCCTTTAATAACACAAAAATTATTAAAGAAATATGGTCCAAATTCAACTATGTCCAATTGTCCACTCTTTAGAATTTACGATTTTTTTTCTAAACTAATGGATGGTAGGAGTATTAATTTATCATCTAGTACTTAAAAACATAAAATATAAATGCTTTCATTAAATTTGAGCCAAATACGTGTATAATTTTTACTTTTTTACACAAATTTAGAGCGAAGAATTTTATTCTGTTTGGAAACGATCATCTTAAACGTACACGTTTCACATATCTTGTAACTATATCTTTAAAGAATATTATACCGATATTTTTGAAAAGAAGCCATCAAAATTAATTTATTTGAGAAATGTGAAATAACTTCAAGTCATTCATGTCCACCTTAAAATGAAGATTGGTGTTTAAAGAACAACTTCATTAGGCGAATTCCGAAGTTAATATTTGAAATGACACATTTATCAATATCTATTTTTCTCCGTGAAGTCATTCAATGTTTAAATTTTCAAAAAAATTGCTGAATCAAGTTAAATGTTTCGTCGTAAGTCTTCCATCTCTCAACGGAATGGGATTCTGTTTGACTTCTGGAAAGTGATGGTTGATGGAAATGTGTATATTGGAAAATTGTGAAGCATTAAGGGAAGGTCTCTTCTCTGACAGGTCATTAAAGTTGATAAAGTCCTACCGGGAGAACTAGGTAAAACGGAACCCTCGTTTCACTAACGATCTCGACCATCGTTAATTACACGAACTGCATTTCCAACAGGCGCGTGTACATTTTGTACAAATGAACGCCCCTTTATTACATACAACTAATTTTCGAAACTGCTTCAACATTTTCATTAAATTAGCATGACAATTTCAAAATGACTACAAATTACAGAGATATTAAGCCGCGTGAAAATTAGATACCTGATTTAAACACCAAGTCTAAAATTAATAAAGAAAAAAAGTCTAAAGAAACTTTTTCCACTCGGAATGAAAATCTATGCAGTTGATGGGGTTCTTGTATAGTAGGCAATTTATATATTTTTATATTATCCAATTTATTTCTTGGACATCAAATTTTATAGCCAGTTTGACCGTTTGACGGGGAAAGACATTCACTTTCGATGCCTCTTTTCCCATCAGGATGGCATTCCAGAGATATTTATAGGCATCGTGGAATTTTTGTATATAACGAGATGGTAAAGCTATAATGATAATAAAAAATTAATATTACAGGGCTAAGATTCACTAGAAGGCTTAAAAAAATCAGATTAGTTGCATAAAATTACAAAATAAATTGCATCAAATTTTGTAACAAATAACAGCTAACTACTGTGCAATATTTTGATACGATTATCTAGCTAAATTTGACATTCGGGTATTTTGTGTGGAATCATTTTCATTTATTTTCAAATATTCTTTGTTCAATCGAAATAAACTTTAAAGTTAACACCATTTGTTGACAATAGTCATTCAGCTTGAAGGATTCTGAATCTGGGTTTAAAATATTTTTTTCTGGACTGTTAAACTTGCCAACTTGGAATATTTTCAAATTTGAGCAGTTTATAATTTACATTATATTTAAACTTCAGGAACATGTTCATTTTAAACTTGAAATTACCCAACAATTAAAGATTTAAAATTTTTATTCTATAATTTGAATATGAAATTATTCATTTTTTAATAATTCAGGCTTCACATTCTAAAATGTTCTCAAAACAGTGGAAATAGAGTGATTTTTCACGAAAATGGGAAATAAATTATTTTAAATAAAACTAATATAGATACAATGTTGAATTTAATACGAGGTTCAACATGAAACGCTTTCAATATTTATTTTTAACAAAAGAGTTGAATTTATAAGTAAAAAGTTGAGTGGTTTAGAAAACAGTTGACTTTTAAACCCGAAAGATTAATTTTCAATCAGAGAGATGAATTTAAAAATTAAAAATAATGCTCAATCAAGCAGTTGTATATACAACCAAAAATTTGAGAAATTTCAGAACAGATGAAATTTTATTGAAGTTGTAGCCAAATAGTTGAATTTTCAACCTACAATGATGAATTTTCAACCAAATGGTCGAATTTTCAAACAAAAAAGATTAAACTTCAACCGAATAGTTGAATTTTCAAGCCAAACATCAAATTTTTTTAAACAGTTGAATTATCAACCTGAAAATTTGAATTTTCAACTAAGTTTTTTATTTTTTTTATTTAGATGTTCAACGCCGCATCAACTACATGGTCATTGCAGACGACTTTCCAAATTGTTGAATTAAAAAATAATAATTTAACCAAATAGCTGTATTTAGAATCACATAGTTGAATTTGCAACGAAAAATAGTTGAATTTTTGACCAAATAGTTTAATTTTTAAGCAAAAAGACGATTTTTTGAGATGGCAGTTGAATTTTCAACAAAAAAGTTCACTTTCAACCAAGAAAGATGAATTTTCAATTAAAAAGATTACAATTTTCTATCCAAAAAGACGAATTTTCAATCAAGTACTTGAATTTTCATGCAAAAAAATACAAATTTTTTAGACGACAGTTAAATCTTCAACAAAAAAGTTAATTTTCAATCAATAAAGATGAATTTTCAACCAAATAATGTGATATTTGTACCATGAAAGAGAAATTCCCAATCAAAAAGGAAGGAATTTTCTATCCAATGAGGAAAAACGTTCAACAAAACAGTTAAATTTTCGACCAAAAAGATGACTTTTTAACAAAATAGTAAACTTTTCAACAAAGCAATTAAATTTTCAACCAAATAGACGAATTTTTAACCCAAAAGGATTCACTTTTAAACAAAAATAGTTTTCGACTTAAAAATGTCCAACGATTCGCAAAATTAGAAATTGTTAAATATAAAACGGTATTAATTTTTAAACTTTGAAGTAAAAAGTTTTAATAAGAAATGATTCAATTTTGATTGTTCTTAATTAGAACGGTACCATTTTTTTCTAGTTTTAAATTTCAACATTGAAAGTTTTATTGTGATTAAAATTAAAACTAAGTATAGCGAACTAGCGAGAAAAACGGAAAGAAGTCGATTCTGTCTATAAGTAAATAAAGATCTGACGATGAGACTAAAGAATAAAAAATGTTAAAGAATAAATAAATCAATAAATAATAACAGAAAGTTAGAATAATTTAAATAATACATAAAGACGAAGAATTTTACTATTAATAATGTTATTCTGAAAACGATTTCTTTCAAGAAAATTTACTTAGCATCAAATTTGAAAGCATAAACTAATTTCGTAAAGTACTTTCTTTATTCTCATAGCAATTCAGAAATTAAATGCCGGCACTATCTTGTAGAGTGTAGAGGAAATGTCAGCCCAATTTGAAAAAAACAATTGCGACCTGAATTACACAGAGAATGATTCTCGACTCTAAAACTTACATTTCCTCGCTCGATAAGATACTCGCTCTTCTAACTTGTCAGTTTATCAGGTTGCATGCCAATCGGAGAATTTAACGGCATACATAACAAGTACAACAAAAAATTTAGCAATACAGATTCATTCATAAGAATCAGTAAATAATGAAACTTGAAAAATTTGAATACGGATTAAAATAATAGCCCAAGATTTACTGAGTATCATTTATCAGATAATCCTTTTAAAAAGTCTTGTTTGATTTTATTTATTCAAAAAATTGTATACTATCTTTTTATTTAATTATCATTTTAAAAATGCACGTGAGAAAAAAAAACTGTCTGTCGATACCAGCAGAATACTTCAATCATTTACAAAAGATAACTAAAAATTTTATTTTTATTTGCAACAGCTTAAGAAATGATTAAAATGTCAACTCTGTTGAATCCTGTTTTGTTTCGATGCAAAAAATTCAACTTTATCCACTTGAAAATTACCCGCAACAATGATTCACTTCTATTTTTTCTGTTATGAAGTTTACCATTGATTTACCATTATAACCAGTCAGCTTTTTGTAAATCTAATATTTAAACGCGAGATGATATGTTACAAATAATTCCTTACTTTAGTATATTATTCAGAATTCGTCAGAGAATAAGAATCAATCATAAATTTTGAGCGTGAATGACTTAATGTCACTCTAATGGGTCCCCAAAGGAAACCCCATGAGTGACAAATTTAAATTGTAGGTAATATTACGGTTTATTAATGGGTTTTGATAGTTTTTTTGAAAACAATCATTAATCGGTAATTTAAGAATACCAAGAAATCTGTTAACTAATTTTCAATTTTTTAAATAATTTTAATTAATTTAAACATTTTTTTCAGGTAAGTCGTGAAATAAACGTATTTTCTAGACGTTATGAGATCTTCAATCAATATATTCCGAATATATTCAACCAATCTTAACGTATTTTTATCTTAATCGAAAGGAAATACAGTCACGATTATGATGGTGCTGGTTAAAATAATAATAAAGAAGAATCTAAACAAAACAATTAAAAAAATGCAATTTTTTAAAAGTGCGCAATTCAAAATCGGCCTGGGTTACCGTAACTCACGGATCTCACCCAATTTTCGACCGATTTTAAAATTTTAAAGTACTAATAAAATATTTATACAAAATAAAATGTCAATTCGAATTTGCTTAAACATTTACCAATATTCTTATAAAAAATTACTACATAAAAATATTAAAATATATCGAAAATTTGGTCAGATAAAATATTTCTCCTTCAACAAAAAAGTTAATTTTCAATCATATACATTGTTAAATTTTCTTCCAAATTGTTAATTCTTCAAGCCAGAGAGATGAAATTCCTACAAATCAGTTTAGTTTTCAACCAAAAATAATTAGATTTTCTTATTGGTTTCTATTATTTCAATTCGCATTTAAGCTAAAAAACAAATTAAAATTATTTAAAAAATGTCTGTTATTTTACTGATTTCATGCAAAAGAAATAAATAGCTCGTACCGATTAAATCTGTGGAAAAACTGAAAAAGAAAAAAAATTATTTTGTCCTCTCTACCGATAAAAACACGTCAAATTAGTAAAATAATATAATTAGCTGTACCTAAAAATATTTCAATATTTCGAAGAATGGCAAAAATAAAATATTTAAACAAAATAAAAGTGATCGAGCAATTTAAGTTTATTTAAACATTTACGAATATTCTTAGAAAACAACAAATCTGTCGAAAATTTGGTGAGATAAAATGTTTTTCCTGATTTTTTTAGGTAAATTATATACTTCAACAAACGGGCATTATTTAATTAATTGTAAAATTGTTTAAGCCCATTAATTTATTGTTATCATTGATTAATGAATCAAAACGTCTAGAAAATACGTTCATTTCAGGACTTGCCTGAAAAAAACAAATTTTTAAACAACTAAAATTTAGTTAACGGATGTCTGGGTATTCTTAAATTACCGATTAATGATTATTATTTATTAAAAATAAACTTTCAAAACGCGTTAATAAACTGTAATATAACGTAAAATTCAAATTTGTCACTTATGTGGTTTTCTTTGTGGACGCATTCTGAATAAAATACTGAAATGTGGAATTATTTGTAACATAACATCGCGTTTAAATATTATATATTTACAAAAAGCTGCCTTTTCCATGTTAAATCAATGGGAAACTTCATGGTCTTTGCCCGACCCCTAAATATTAACGGATTTCGCTCAAATTTAGAGATTTTTTTTGGGCATTCGAAAAAAACTGGGAGGTGACAGCAGACACATTTTTAACAAATCCACCAAGTGTAAATAAGAACCATCCTAAGCTGCACACTTTATGTTTATGACATGGATAATCCCTTTTCTTATAAATTTTTGAAAATTTAATCGTGGAGTAATTCAGATAATTCCCGCAAGAAAATGGTGTTTGTATAAAATATCAATTTCGCACATCTTGAAAATGTCAATTTTCCGCATTTGTTGTCAAGGAGATTTTTTCGATTCCATGGTGCCTTCATAGTGAATTAGTTTTCATAATTTAAACATAAAATTCTGTAAGACAGTCAAAAATTTTTTTTGTTCAGTATAATTCTCGTGGGTAAATTATTTTGTAATCATCATGTTATACGTTTTAAAATTCAAGAAATTACATTCCATTAATCAGGTAAATTGGATTACAAAACTTGACCCACTATCCCTAAGGTTCTCACGCTCGAAAGTATTAAAGTGAAACATGTTCTATTAAGGAGACAGCATTTCAGAGATTCATGCATTCATTGAAGTCGTGAATTCGACGTTTACTGCATATGAAAGTGAAATGTTTAACAAATACACTCCAAGACTTGCAAAGTGAATAAGCAATAAGAATAAAATATCAGTTTTAAGATAAATCATCCCGGTTTCGCACAGAAAAAAGCTAGACTTACACTAAAAGAAAGTTCTAGTTATAAAGTTACAAGACGCGTCCGGTTAAAACATATATACTTACAATTTGTACAGAAATTATTGTTAACATGACTATAAAATTCTAGCTAATTAACTCTGGTTGATTTTTTCTGTTTACAACTATTTTGGTTAATTTTTCTGGTAACACAAGTGTCGCGATCTTGTGTCGGTTTCCACTAATCTATGTCTTTTGTCTTATGTATGTACCAGAAGTTCTGAACGTTCAATTGAACAAAATTTTTCCTCCAATTCTATTTAATTCATAAATGTTATAACTATAAGCTAAAATGTGCTCTATAATTTTATTTTAATAATCTATTAATCATAATATAAATAAACAAATATTTTAGCACTTTTTCTAGTTTACAAAGTCGTCAGTAAAAAAATTTGTTCATTTCACCGCTCAAAACATTAAGAACCTAATACTCTTTCCAAACCTCTATTTTCGGTTATTTTCGAGCTCTTGAATCAAAAAATTTAATCTTAAATTGGAAAATTTAAAACTAAACAATTTTTAGTATTCAAAACTAAATAATTCACAATTTAAAAATGAAAGAGAGTTATAAAACTTTCTTATCTCATTTTAAAGTCATAGTCCACACCGATTATTATCATAGAGTGAAATATTGTCTCATGTCGTATTGCTAGATGTGTCAAGTAACGTTTTGTTGTAAATATCCAATTCTCGAACAATCGCAATATGTGTAATGTATTTTCAGTTATGCAAGTGTAAATAATTATAGTGAACGTAAATTTAGTTGTGTCATATAAGAAAAAGCTAAGCGTTATCTGTCTAAACACTATAGTGGTACAGGGATACTTTCAAACCAAGCATATATTTTTTGGGTGTCTTTGAAAAATATTCACGAAAATATTAACATTGTAGACAATAAATAAACAAAGTGAATGACATAGAATTTTGGTACTGACCAAGTGATCTAAGTGCATATTAGCTAAAATCACGAAGAAAATAGTCCTAACGAAGAGTTTCAGGAACAGAATGCATCAACGATATGCTGCACTCTGTTTTCGGAAACTTTTGTTAGATTATTTTCTTTGGGAAGCAGTCTATGTAATTTCAGAGGGGGTTAGGAAGAGTTCATGAAGGTAGAAAAGTATCGAAATTCATTAGTCGAAAATCGATGAGTAACAGAATATCTGGTTGAGCTTACCAGGACATCTGGTCAAGTTTACCAGAATATCTGGTTATGTTGACCAGAACAGTGTATTCCTAAGCTACCAGAAAACTGTTCAGTAAAGATTTCTGGTTAACCTTACCAAAAATTCTGGTTAAATATACCCGAATTTCTGGTAAAATTAATCAGAAGATTGTCAACCAGAAACTTCTGAAACTTTTAACCAGAATTTATAGTAAGGGCCCGTGCAGAAATCGCCAAGTTTCTTCCCGGTTCCAGACTTGGGCCAGGCAAGTGGAAAATTTGGTAAAAATTAAAATTCTTCAAGTCCTTTGAAAGGAAATTTGAGTGATAGTTCAAGCCAAACTTAATTTATAAATTTTGTGCAAGTGAATGATTGAAATTAGTGGTGATTGATGATGGTCTATGAAACAAATATAAGTCATTATTGAAATTAAATTTATAAAAATGCCTAAAGTAAAAACCACTTTAAGAGTCCGGAGGCATCGAGCAATAGGCAGTATCCCATATTTACGCGGTGAAAGTGAAAGTATAAGTACTTATATTAATTATAAATAATATTTTTACATTGATAGTGCACATGACTTCTAACAACAAACTGAGAAAACTTTTCCGTCGAATTATAAAGTGTAAATATGTTGTTAATCTATGTAATGATGTTTAAAACTTTAAATTATAAAACAAATATGACTATAATGATGAAAAAACAAATGCAAACAGGACACGCAAATCTAACGAGTTCATAAAATAAACCGGTAGTAATATGACGGACACCATACCGGTACGCTGATCGAAATGCGAAACAAATGAATTAATTAAATATCAAATAATGACGTTGTTAAAAAACGGATTTAAGTAATGACATATGTAACCTGATAATGTGAGCTTCTCACCAAAAAATACAGACGTCAAAGTCACATTTAAATTATAATTTAAAGGAAATTTCATTCAAAGCCTGACACCATACCCCACTCTCCCCTACAGCTTTATGTTGCTCATTTAATGAGCAGTTTACTTCCTCATCATAATTAATTAGCAAATATGTTTGCTCCCTCATAAAATAAAAATTGCTCCCTCATTGAATAACACGTTTTTTGTCGATCACAGGGGGTAAATTTTAATAATAATTCGCAATTTTTTGGCAACTATAACTGTTAACTGATGACTGTTATTGTCCTCAACTTGCAGACGACGTGCAAACGTTAATTTCAATTTAGACTAATAGACAAAGAAGATTTTTTTGTCAATTTAAAATTTTAATTCTATGTGAACTCTTGATCGAATAATGAAAACCTAAAGAGGTCAGCGAACCAAGTTGACGAAACGTTGCAAAAAAATTGTGAATTATTATTCAAATTTACCCCCTGTGATCGACAAAAAACTTGTTATTCAACTTTGAATTATTTTAATGAAACAAAGTTTTTCTGTTTAATGCGGATTTTTTTAAATTACATAAATATCCACAACTTCCGTACTAATTAAGCAAATGTATTAATATTTTGTAGGTCAATCGATTGGTCTCGAATCAAGGAATCTTTTCCGTTCTTGCATACATTTTGAGTTATGTTAATGAAAACACTTTAAGTATACAAACCAGATTTTTCAAATATTATAAATGACCATAACTTCCTTACTCTTTGATGAAATGTATTAATATTATAGGTCGATCGATTTGTTTCGAACCAATTAATCTTTTGTGTTCTTACATAAACTTTGAATATGTTAATGAAAAAAGTTTTACTATAAAAAATCCATTTTCAAAATTTTATAAAGTGCTAAAAAAAAAGGTAATAAATATTTTTATAAATCCTTCGGCCATTTTTAAGAATTTAGTGGTGAAAATAAACCCTACGAATTTTGTCAGGTTATCTGCAACCGTCTTGAAATCGTGTTCACAAAAAGTGTGACATCCACGTACACTTTCTATACGCACCCACACGCACACACACAACTACATCCGGACAATTGTTCAGAACGTTGTATTAGACATGTTTTAATTGAGGAACGTTCAATTAAACGAATTGAAATTTTTTCGAAATTGTTACCAATACAAAGCTTTCTCAATGAGAAAGCAAAAACAGAAATGGAGAAATGTATGATTAGCACTATAAAAATAAGATTCATTGTTAATTATTGAAAGATAAATTCAATTTGTCTTATAGATCTACTTTGTTCTTTCCTTGAATTTTAGGAGAAGATTTTTTTATGTGCCTAGTGCAGAAAATCGAATTCTCTTTGGCGTTGAGAAGTTCGTCTCATTTTCTGGACGTGAGCTTTCTGTAATCATATCTATTCCCAGAATCCAGAAAGAGTCACGTATAAAGAGTCCAGCAGTTTCTAACGAAGTGATACTCAGAAGGGACTCTTGGATGTGTCATCTTATTTTGCAGGTCTAAACTCTAGTAGAGCCTTCAGTAGAGGAATAAGCAAAAGGAAGTGGCTCGATTATGTTGCCAGGGGAGACGCCCGGCATCGCCGAGGAGGGTCGATAATGACGACGCCGACTCTATCTACGCCGGCAATTTCATTCAGACAAAAACGATCCACTTTAGTTCAAATTCGGAACCCCCAATAATGTTGATTCATATGTATATTTCTATGATAATGTTGGTTCAGAGCTCTGAATAGAGATTCTGAATTGACAATTATTTATTAGGTTGATGTATCAATTCTTGAAGATATGACACGCCCAACCCAACTGTAAAAAAATCCAACCTCTTACGCCATTACATCGTTACGGATCACGAAGACGCACAGGTGCAACAGGAAGTCTATAGCCTGTCGCGAATGCAGCCATGTTGCAACTCCAGAAAGCTCGTCCTTTCCAGACTCATGCGATGTCTATAGGGAATCTGAAAAGTTTCATCTCGACGGGTTTGACTAACATGAAACTTAGAGATAAATCTGATCAGACAGTTTGCGGAAACATAGTGCAACCTGGAAGATCATCTGACACATTGCCTTCTGATCAAGATTATTTCATTTCAGAAATCAACTCCTTATATGTCTTTACAATTTTCAAGGAATTGATATGTGCATTTGCGATACAATAAACATGTATTTATAACATACATTTGAAAGAAAATGATCTTAAACAAACAGGAAGCAATTTTAAAGTATGGAAAGGGATGTAAAACATAACGTGGATTGTTGGATAGCAGAATTAGAGAGAGCTCAAGAGCACATATAAAACATAAATATTGGTCTTGTATCACGATCTGCGTAAATGCTCGTTACAAAGATCAGTGCGAACTACGACCTAACAATGTTCCGAACAAAAGAAAGCAAACTTCGTTGTGTGCTTGGCCGAGCGTGTGATTGGATGTTATCCTTCTCTTGTAAAGCGATAGAAAGTGAGAGAGATTTTGAAACTAAGAAATAATTTGTGGGCTCAGGACCTGCTCAAATAATCGATAACCCGGTTATGCCTCTGGAAGTTAACATAAATTCATTCGATTGCACTATTCAGTTTTACAAGTTTTGCAATTTTATACGTTGTCTACTAAGTAGCTTCCAATATGATTTTGAAAATGTTTAAATTGATAGTCATTTTTATATTAGAAATGATCAAATTAGATTTGATTAGAAAATTTCCTACTGAAAGTGATAAAGATCTCTATAAGATCTTAAAATGTTTGTTCGTCGGGAGACACGTATCAACGATTACATGGAATCTTGTCGGAAGTAACTTGAAGCGTATCCCTGATCGTTAAAGTAAACCGCCAAGATCAGAAATGCGGAAAGTGACCACAAAATAAGCGACCTATTTTACAACGACAAATTACCAATTCTCTTCTTCCCTCCTTTTTCATGCACCCCAAGGGCTAAAAATAATAATGAAGTTAGGGTAGTTGTAAACTTGCAAAGAATTCCGCGTTCGCAAAGTTTAGATTAAGATTAAGGTATTATTAGCCTTCCTATAAACTTGAGGAAATACTTCAACATCTTTTCTACTTTTTTACCGCGGCATGAAAAAATTATTAGAGTTTAAGAGTTGGAAAATTCTTTTCATGTTTGTTACTTATATTATTCACATTTGAAAAGGTTTTTTTCGTCTCTCCTTTATGCTTGTTTATGGTATAAAGGATACTTGAAATAGAGTTTAAATTGACATTTTGAAAAAGGAATGATGGACTCTTAGCTGAAATAAATTGAAACTAATAAAACCTTCTTCCATTCGGATTCCATTTAATCCTAATCAACCGAATGTTTCGGTTTAAATACTCACACGCCTTGGCACACTTAGCTTTATGAAATTTACCTGGCTTTAAACTTTAAGAATGCGTTTCTTCTAATGTAATCTATCTTTTTTTGTCCACTGAGTATAAAAGAATGTTTTAGAACCTTAATAAACTTGGTTTAAAAAATAATAATCATTCATGTTTCCTTTCACTCATTTTTGCAAATGATGTTTCAAAACACTTTGAAATCTTTAGTGTCAAATGGCAAATTAGTTGCTGACAATGTATAAGTTGAGAAATTTCTCTCCTACTTATGATGTTTAATGTTTACTTTATAACTGAACTGTTTAAGTCTCTCAATTACATTGTCCAAGTGGTTCATTTGCGAAACATACGAGTACTAACGGTTGGAACTCGGAATAACGGACTTTACCAGATCGCAAGGTCGTAGTAGGACATTATGAGTCATTTTGTCGCCATCATTGTCATCACTTACTTCACGTTAATGGTGGTTAACAATGGCGTTAACTTAACCTCAACAATCGCCGTCATTTTCTGATTTTACTTACAACTCAACTATGTCAGTCTGCATAATCCGCGCAAAGCCAACTTTGCTGTCCGACGTAATTGAGTCAAGCTTGGACGCGCCAATTCGACGAAATTCCGTAGGTTCATTCTAAATTTGTGTATGACATCGCTGTGATGATATTTGACGCTCTACTTTTGTCATAGGAACAAACATTCGCTAAACAGGGTTGCTACAGATCAGGGAATTCCAGAAAGTCAGGGAAAGTCGAGGAATTTAAAATTGGTTAAGGAAAGTGAGGGAATGTCAGGGAAAATTTGTCCTGACACAGGGAATTTTCGATAAACAGAAGCTGAAGTTAATTTCATTATTTTGTTGAGAAATCGACAATGTCGTTAAAAATTCTTTCTTTTTTGTTGAAAATTTAACTGTTATGTTGAAAATTCGTCTTTTTGGGTTTAAGATTCATCTGTTTTGGTAGAAATGGCATCTATTTTGGTTAAAAATCACATCTGTTTGGTTGAAAATTAATCTGTTTTGTTTGAGTATGCAACTATTTTGTTGAAAATTCAACTTTTTTGCTTGAATTCAACTCTTTGGGTTTAAAAGTAAAATCTATTTTGGTAAAAATATCAACGTTAAAAATATATCTTCTTCAGTTGAGAATCAGATATTTGGTTTGCAAAATCCATTATTTTGTTGAGAATTCAACTTTAGTGGTAGAATATCAATCGTCTTGGTAAGTAATTCATCTTTTTGTTTGAAAATCCATTTCTTTGGTTGAAAGTTCCTGTATTTTGTTGAAAATTTGTCTTTTCTGTTGGAAAATTAATCTTTTGGGTTGAAAATTCAACAATTTTGGTAAAAATTCATTTTGTTGTCTTAAACATTCACCATTTTAGTTAAAAATTCACTTCTTTAACTAAAAAATTAATTATTCCTTTTTTGTGTATAAAATTGATCTTTTTTGATAGAAATTTATTGTACCTGAAGTTATGAATGTTCAAATGAACTAAATATTTTTTTCCAATCCTATTTTATCTACGAATATTGTTCCAACTATCATACAATTTAAAATAATGCAATATTAGTTTTTTTGTAATATAAATAAATGAATGTTTAAGTAATGTTTCTAGTTTAAAAAGCTATTAGTAAAAAATTTCGTTCATTTAAACGTTTTGAACTTCAAGCACATAGAAATGTTTAATCTTCTTGGTTGAAAATTATATTGTTTTACTGAAAATTTAACTATTCTATTTGTATTGAAAATTTATTTCTTTGATTAAAAAAATTTTTTCTTCAATTCCAACTTTGTTCTTTTGTTAAAGATTTAGTTTTCTGATTGAAAATGAAAGTATTCTATTTTTAGTTGAAAATTTGTCATTCTCAGATAAAAATTCATGTATTTTGTTGACAAATTGGTATTTTTTGGTAGGTTAAAAATTTAACTATTTTGTTACCGCTCCACTTATCGTTTGGTCGCTGTATAACTTCAGGTCCAATGCTCATGCACAGGACGAGAAATGTTACACGGACCAAACGCGACGTGGAGCGTTATGGAATGTAGGCGTTGAATTGTAACTATCCCATTTATGCATAAAATTGACCTTTTTTACTTCAAATTTATTGATTTCCTTGAAAACTCGTGATTTTTGGGTTGAAAATTCAACTTTTTTGTTGAAAATTCATATTTTTTGGGTTGAAAACCTAACTGTTTGCAGGAAATTCGTCGTTTTGTCTAAAAATTCATCATTTCGGATGAGATTTTTTTTTCTTTGACTGAAAAATCATTATTGACTGTAAATTTTACTCTTTTGTTAAATATTCCTTTTTTTTTGCTTTGAAAATCAGTCTGTTTTGGTTGAGGATTCATCTAATTTGCTGAAAAATCATATTTTTTGGTTCAATTCAACTGTTTTTGATTGTAAGTTGAAATATAAATTATTACACTTTGTGTTGAGAATTAATTTTTTTTTATCAAAGATTCATCTCCTTGGATAACACTTCAACTATTTTGTTGAAAATTTATTTTTCTTGGTATAAAATCAAATGGTTTAACTGAAAATTTGATTCTTCCATTTATGGTTCAAAATCAAAAGCTCACAAGCTGAAAAGTCTACTCGAGGGCTGCGAGTAACTCACGCAGTGCGTTTCATAAGCGTGTAACTCCCGTATTTTTAGTAGCCGTCGAACTATTTGGTGGAAAATTCATGTATTTTACGTATGTATGTATTACGTAATTTTTGGATGACCCCTTATAAAATCTGTATGACTATTGTCACTAATAGAGTTTGAAGTATATTTAGAAACAACCTTTCTTTTTTGCTTCAATAGTATGGATCTCATAGATCTCCTAGCTTTGAATTTGTAGTTGAAAATGGACCCATTTTGTCTGGTATTGAGGTGTCTAATTGGTACCTGTTAACAAGAGTAATGGGGATGTTACATAAACACATTTAATGAGTGCGGATGTGAACCAAGTGTTGGATTTAGTGCAAAATGATTTTCGAATTTATCATGAGTACGTGAGCAGACAAGAACACAAGTCTGATGGCCTTTCACGTAGAATAATGGATCTTCCGCGGTCAGCCATGATTTAAATTAATCTCTTGTAACAGTGCTTCTTTTAGTCTGTATATGATACCTACTGTGTGTATACCGTTATTTTATGAGTCGCTTAGCAACCGACTCATGTGGATTCTCATAAAGTTCGCCAGCTATTGTTTTCAGCAAAAAATTGCAAAATAAGGTAGGAGATACGTGCTTCGAGCACAAAAAATTAAAGCACCTTTGACTTCAAGCTTTGCGGAACAATAAATAGCAAGGATTCATATTGTATTAAGCCACTATATCTTTGAAGAAATCAGTATATTGAACTACATTATGTTTTACTTAAGGGTGTCGGATATAACAGGGTGGCCGTAGGTCAAGAAAAACCTGCAAATCAAAGAAAAGTTTGATTGGGCAGGCAAAATTGGAGAAAAATCAGTGATTTTGCAAGAGTTATTGCCTGCAGGCACTTGAAATAACTGTCAAGGATAATAAATGTGAATTTTTTTCATTCCGTTTATACAAGATTCTATGTTGAAAATGTTCTGGTCTTTGAACATTAATGGTCAGGGAAAATAAGCAGTTGGTCAGGGAAAACTTAGGGAATTCTGAAAATATTGTTTTTCAGCACCCTGATATAATATTCTTGTTAGTAATTTTTGTGCATTTTATTTGTATTTTCATTTTTTGCAGTGCTGCTATATTTTTCGAATGCATTTTGGCCTGCCAACTTGAAAATCGTATCGAAACATTTTTTATGGATTGGTTTCCGAAATATAAAAAAACAAAAAAAAAACAAAATTCGATGATAGCTTTACTCTGTGAACCATATCTTAAGTTAGAAACGACCAATCTCGTTGCCAAAGGTATCAAGGTAAAGATCATCGAATCTGCAACAAATATTAGTGCCATTTTCTCTAATCAATTTGGCAGTTAAAGTGCAATGAACCGAAATATTTTTAAAAAAGTCATTGTTTCAGACAAAAATAGCAGGCATTGAAAAAATATTGCGTCACTGAATGTACAACATTTTTTTTTTAATTTGTAGACTAGTGAAATTAATATCCTTTGCTTAAGGATTCAAATATCTTGTTAAAATTTCGTCTTTTTGGTTGAATTCGACTATTTTTTATTTAATATTAAAATCTTTTTCTTGAAGGATCTATCATCACATTATTCGTTAGAAATTCATCTTTTTGGGTTAAAAATTCAACTTTTGTACAGAAAAATCATCTTTTGACTTAAAAGTTAACTATTTCGATGAGTTTTTTTTCCTTTTTTGAAAAATATTTGTTGAAAATTCATTATTTTATTTGAAAATTTGTCTATTTGGCTGAAAATTTGTAGTTGTTTTTTTTTTTTTTTTTAGAAAATTAGTTCCTTTGACTGAAAAGTTAACTGTTCCATTTTTGGTTGAATACGTATTTTTTTGGATGAAAGTTCAACTATTTGTTTGAAAATTAATGTATTTTGTTGAAAATTCGTCTTTTTTGGTAGAAAATTAATCTTCTTGGATGAAAAATCGTCTTTTGGGTTTTAAAATTCATCTCTTTTTAGTAGAATTTTCATCTTTTTTTTTTGTTGAAATATCTAATATTGCATTTTTTGTTGATAGTTCATCTTTTAGTTAAAAATTTAACTTCTCGGGTTAAAAAATCAACTGTATTATAAAGAATCGTCTTTTTAGCTTAAAAATTGAACTATTTGGTTAAAAATGCAACTGTATTTGGTTGAGTTTTACTCTTTTTTTAAATTAAAAATTGGACCATTTAATTGATAATTCATCTTGTACGTTCAAAATATAACTATTTGGTTAATAGTTCAACTATTTTGTTGAAAATCCATCTCTTTTGCTTTAAATTTTAATCTCTTTTGTTTGAAAAATCTACTATTATATTCAAAATTCATCTTTGTGGGTAGAAAATTCAAATATTTGGTTCAGAATTCAACTACTTTTTTGAAAATGTAATTATTTAATTGTTATTTCAAGTATTTTGTCAAAAAACGACTTTTTTGTCGGAACTTCAACTTTTTTGTTTAACATTTCTCTATTTGGATAGAAAATTCTTCCTCTTGGATTGAGAATTCCTCTTCTCTTTTTTTTTAATTCAACTGCGTTCTAAAAAGTTCAATTATTTGATTGAAAATGCAACTGTTTTTGGTTGAAGATTAATCTTTTTTGGTTGAAACTTCGACCATTTGGTTCAAAATTCATATTTGTAGGTTAAAGATTCAACAATTAGGTTTACATCTCAACTATTTTGTCGAAAATGTAACCATTCTGGTAACAAGTAATCTTTTTTTAATGGAAAATTTAACTGCTTTGTTGAAAATTCATCCTTTTTGTTTGAAACTTTTCAATTTTAATCTGAAATGGTTTTTTCCGTTTGTAAAAGATTACACGATTAAAATTCTGGTAATTGAATATTAATGGTCAGGAAAAATGACAAATTTGTCAGGAAAAAGTGAAGCCATTTTGAAAATTAAGTTTTGCGACCACCCAGGCGGCCATTGTAATACAAGCTCTAAGCTTGAAGTTCAATTTATTAATTTTAATCAACAAACACTCGGAAAATATTTTTTTCGAAATTGTCGAATTTGAATGCTTTTTCGTAAAGCGATTATTTCGAAGGTTAAGGTTACAATATTGAAACTTGACCGTTTCATGTAAAAAGTATTCCAAATCAAAATTTTTCGCGCTCTAAAATGAAAAGATTGAATTGAATTTAAATATTTGATGAAAGTTGCTTTCCAAGAAACAATTTCTATTGAAAAGCTGTGTTGCAAAGTGGGGACTAATCTCGATGCAGTTCCTGATACGGTTTCCTGAAACGATTTCAGGGCCGTAAAGCGAGTTTGAGGCGAATGGCACTGCACACAGTTTCTTTCTTGGGCTGTGTCCATCTGTATAGTTATGTCTCAGTCATACCAACTGTATATTACCTTTCCGGTTTACGACTCGCAATTAGCAGACGTCAGTCTTTTTTTCGTTCATGAAGCATATATAAAATAGACCTAACATACCGCCTTATAAACATTTAGGCCGCGTTATATTTTGGAGTTATAGTTTTAGTTGTTTCCTAGCTCTTTAGATGTGAAGTTTACTTTTAAAGCTTGAGTGCTCCTTTAGGAATTTAAGATGGCAAATTTGTCCTAGGATTTGATGATTTTACAGAGAAAGTTCCCCAAATTAATATTGAATAGAAACTTAAGCTAAGTTATAATTAATCGAAATTGCAAGTCGGTCTTGTAATGCAATTCATGAAGTTGTTTTTGAGTCTAGCTCAATTTGAATAACATTATAGAGTGTGAGATGGACATTACTTTCAGTTTGCTTGAATAGTGGGTCATTAATTATCGAATTAAAGTGACGGGTGGAGTTACATGCTTGTTTCGAGTGATCCCGACATTAGACATTAGGTCTTTAAGCTGCCTCTTCCGACCTCCTTCTGCCCGCATTCAAGAGTAGTCATGATTATTCCTCATGGGACGAATTCGAGTACGATTGAAATCAATTGAGTGACAGTAATTGCGACTTCGAAATATTGAGACGATCCATCGTTTTTTATACTGTGATCATAGCTTCAGTGTAAATAGCATTTTTCAAATTAATTATCTTGACTTCATTAACAAGAAGTTTAAACGTCAGTAAATTTCAAAATAAAGATATTTTATTCCGATTACAAAGCG
The DNA here is from genome assembly GCA_011634705.1 of Andricus grossulariae. Classification (NCBI taxonomy): domain Eukaryota; kingdom Metazoa; phylum Arthropoda; class Insecta; order Hymenoptera; family Cynipidae; genus Andricus; species Andricus grossulariae. The sequence continues at coordinate 27,642 of JAABKJ010000784.1, forward strand.
TCGGTCCTGAACGGGGTGATTTTAAGTAATATGTAGCGGGATCACAGTCCGTCCTATTTTTTACCTAATCCTCTTTTTTTCCCTTTTCCCTCTATTTCAATTTCAAATATTTTCTGAACGATTCAGTCAATGTAAATACAGACGAAAAATGTAATAGTTGAAATTTTAACACAAAAATATTTTTATTTTAAATAAAAGCAGTTGAATTTATTTTAAAAATACGACTTTTAAACAAAATGGTTGATTTCTTAATGATTTTGTTGAATTTTAAAGCCAAAAAGACCAATTTTCTCAAACAAATTTGAATTTTTAACCCTGAAATGAGGCGCTATGAGGAAAAACGTGATAAGTCCTATGTTTTAACATTGGACTTATCACGTTTTTCCTCTAAGCGGCTCAAATATAGGTTATATCACAGTACTGAGGGACTTAATGAACCAATCTAGATTCAATAATAACTCTGAAATATGAATTGTTAACAAGAAACATTTTTAAACTACGATAATGAATCTTCAAGAACAAAAATTAAATCTTTTAAACTGAAAAGACGAATTTTCAACAGAACAGTTGAATTAAAATCAGAAAGGATCAATTTCAAATAAAATTATAAAATTTTCCACCAATTAATCAAATTTTCAACCATGAAAAATGCATTCTCAACGGAAAATGTAAGATTTGCTATTATAACCAAGAAATATTTTTATTTTAAATCCAAAAAAGTTGAATTCATAAAAGGAATTTAAAAAAGTCGATTTTTCCAACAAAACCGATGTTTCAGTCAAGAAAGATATCAATTTGATCCAAATTGTTGAATTTTGAAGAAAAAAATACAACTTTGCTGCAAAACAGATGAATTGTCAGGCAATGTAAATTTTCCACACAAAAATTCATTTTCAATCAAATAGTTTAATTTTCAAGCAAAAACAATAAACTTCCAACTAAAAAAAAATCGGCTTTTTTTATTGGGTTGTATTATTTCAGTTCGCATTTAAGTAAAGAAAATTGATGTGAATATAAGGAATAAGAATCTATCTACTGAAAAATACATATTTTTATAGTCAAACATGAGCATTTTTTAATTCTGTTTATCTATTTTTCAATCTTTGACCTTCTTGAATTTTTTTCTTATGTATTTTTATCAGTAGAAAGTTATAAGTGTTCAAAAGATTTTACAAAGCTAGCTAATTTTTTTTTAACACAAAAATCACTAGAAAACTTGCTAAAGAATAGACACTAATGTTAGAGGACACTGTCGTTCAATATTCGCGAGAGAACCTTTTGATATAAAAAGTTTTTAATAAAGAAGAAATCCCCTTTTAATCGCCTTTTTAGAAAAATACCCTTTTTACTTAAAATTGAACTGCTGAACCGCTGTTATCCCTGATGTCTATATGAGGCCTGAGTGGCCATAATAATTATGGAAAAGTTGAATGTCGGGAAATTTGATAAATCCGGATAAATTAAGCAACAGTTAGGAGATTTCAGATTTAGTTGTTCTATTTGATAAATGAACCATTCTCTTAAGAATTGGCACTACCTGTCGCTCTATTTTTGCATAAAATTAAACCATAATCGCGAAAATTGTTTCCGCTTGAGAAAATGACATTCACAATCCAGATTTTCATTCAGATTCGGATACCCATCACACAACTTCGTTATGCGCTCGGCCAGTACCGTCGTCAGTCGTTAAGTCTGGTAAAGTCTGAGCGCGCGCTGTACACACCAACTCGACAGTCTGCTGTTGACCATCGAAAGCGAGGGATCGTATCGCGTTCGGGTTTTCTCTCTCGCCACGAGTTTTGACTGTCACCCAGCATTTTGACAGACACTTACGAATCCGAACATTTATTATATCACAAAATTACATATCCAGCGTACATTTACTCATTCACGTAAGTCGCAACGCGATCAACCCTCCTTCAACAACCTCACCCCATCTCTAAATCGCGAAGAAAAATAAGAAATGTAAGAAATCTCTCAAACCAAAGGGAGTTCTTTCAAAAGTGACACAAATAAAAAATAAAAAAAAAAGTAAAAACTGAATCCGGCTTCAAAATTCAGCATCATTGAACACACTCGGACTATCGAAGGTCGTGCCGCACTTGTCAAAGTCGATCATCCCGCCGGTATAAATAACAGTAATGAGCAACCAGGTGTGCTTTCGAGGTCCTCCGTGATACTGATCGCGATTCTTTGAACACGAGGCATTCGTGTTTTGCGCGTGTCAACGACCCCTTGGTGTCGTTCCAATCGATCCCTGCAGTATCGACTGTGCGTGATTTTGCGTAAGATACCATTTTTTCGCGATATAAGAGTTGACTGAACAAGTGAGTCATAAGGCTCTCAGGGATTATTATTATTATCATTCTCGCTCTTATCAATATTATATATATTAGCTGACTTACTCCCGAGTAAGCCAAGATGAAGCAGTGTGCCGGGTCAGTGAAAAGTAGTTAATTCTTCGAACTGTGCATCTCTCGTTTCAGAAAGAGTGATTTTTGTTTACATTAAAAAGTGCAAGTTTATCTCTTTTCATCACGTTTATTCAATGAATTGTGCCTCAGTTCATAAACAATATAACGAGCAACACAAGGCCTTAAAAAATACTACATAAGATCGAAATAAAAAGATTGAATGTCCAATATGAGCTGAAGGGCATTTCGGCAAGTAACCCAAGGCCCAAAAAAAGGTTCACAAGACTCGTAGGACCCATCAAATTTAGAGGTTTGGACACACGATAATAAATGATAAGCTGCTGTAAATGAGCACCAAGTAAAGGATTTGGAACGCGAATTCAAGATAAGAATTTGTGACATTTTGAGGTCCGCGAATGGAATTGGGCCAGTGAGTGAGCAAGATAGATAGAAAAAGGAGAGTTTTCAAGTCCAGCAGAGTGTCGGGGATTAGGTCAGAGCATGCGTCGCCGCGGGGAGGCGAGATTAGTACCTGTAGTAAAGCGAGAATGTTGACGGCCCGATCGGGGCCTCTTGGGCTCGGAGTGCCTCGAACCCTGGGGCCCGCTGAGGGTAGCGATCATCTTTTTCTGCTGCCGGAGAGAGCCCTTGGCATGGACAGCACCCACCTTCGTCAGGACCTAGCAGGACTCGACTTCAACCTGCACCTCAACCTACTCCACACGGCGCCTAAGGGCAACGTCTGGCTATGTAAGTTGGGCCTCACGAGTACTCTGGACCGTAATTTGCTAATAAATTCCGAAAAAATTGTTCAAAATTGTCTGCCGCGGAATTTTTATAATTTTTTCATTCCCTAAATCACAGGGATCAACAGTCCATCCTCCTTTTTACCTAATCCCCTTTTTATCCCCTTTCTCGTTTTTGCTCCCTTTCATTGGAAATAATCCCCTAAAACACCTAAAATCCCAAATTTGGACCTAATTTCCCCCTTTTTTACAAAGTTGGGATTGATTTTTTAAAGAATCATAAACATAAATTTAAGACATTACCAAACAAGAAGCTTTAAAAGAGATTCTTTTTGATGATATTAATTTCAATATTTCCAAAACAGTGGAAATAAGGATATTTTCCACGAAAATAGGTTCATAAATTTTGTAAGTAAAATGAATGCATGTGCGAACATCAAATTCAAATTTAAACGCTTTCAGTTCCAAATATTACAAGTAACGTTGTATTTTAAACAAAATAGATACATTTTTAACCAAATAATGAAATTTTGAACCAAGAAAATTAATGTTCTACCAAAAAGACGAATTTCCAAAAAATAGTTGATTTTTCAATCTAAACCGATTTTTCAGTCAAGAAAGAAAACAATTTCAACCAATTTGTTGAATTTTTTAGACAAAATACTTTTCTTCAAAACAGTTGAACTTTGGACCCGAAAATATAAACTTTTATTTAAAAAGTTTAGTTTCAACCAAGTTGTTCAATTCTCTACGAAAATAATAATAATAATAATAATAATAATAATGAATTTTCAACAAAAAAATGAAACTTTCAACCAAATAATGCTGAATTTTGAACCAAATAATTCGATTTGCGACCAAAAATATAATAGTAGACTTTTCAAAAAATAAATAAAAAATGAACTTCCAACAATCCCGACACAAATTATGGGATTCCAAAATAGTTGGATTTTCTTATTAAGTTATATTAATTTAGTTCCATTCAAGTGGAAAAAATCGATGAGAACAAGGAATAAAAATCTATTTACTGATAAATACTCCTTTTTTAAAGTCAAGCATGAGCATTTTTTAATAGTCAAGTATTGAGCTCCGGCAAATTTTGCCGTATTTAAAGTTTCTAGTCCGGCAAATTTTTGTGTCAATGAGGAACTTTCTGTCCCGAAAATATTGTTTGCTACTTTGGAAAAATAGTACAATATTTTACTATCTTGTCATAAAATGAGGATTATGGAGTTATAAATAACAACAAAGTGTCATATAATCAAGAACATTGAACACTAAAGAATTGCTCATCGCATTTTTTGCCGTATTTTAGTTATGTAGTACGGCATATTTTGCTGTATTTTAATTTTGTAGTCCGGCATTATTTGCCGGATTTAAATTTTCTAGTACGGCAAATGTTACCCGTCTTGAATTTTCTAGTACGAAAAATGTTGGCATCAACGAAATTTCTTTTCGCATTTCAACTTTTTTGAAAAAACTTGATTTTTAACCTTCAAATTCACAAGTGTCACTAACACGCGTATTTTTTAAAGGGAGACTTGGAAAAGGGGCTCGAGATGTGACAGATCACTCTTCTGTGACCAGTCACAAACAAGTATTTTTTCGAAGGAACAGCTGGAAAAGGTTTCAAGATGTGACCAATCACTCTTCTGTGACCAGATACTAACAAGTATTGTTTGAAGGGAAAGCTGGAAAAGGCTTCGAGATATGATAAATCACGAGACGTGAACCAATAAAGTTTTCAATATTTTTTAAAGCAATGCTTACTGCCAAAGAAGTTGAAATGCGAAAAGAAATTTCGTAGACGTCAAAATTTTCCATACTAGAATCAGGCAAAAAATGCCGGACTATAAAATTAAAATACGTCAAAAAATGCCGGACTACAAAATTAAAATACGGCAAAAAATGCCGGACTACAAAATTAAAATACGGCAAAAAATGCCG
>JAABKJ010000785.1:0-32740 GCA_011634705.1 Andricus grossulariae
AAATCTTTCTCTTTCGTCGTGAATTTGTATTAGCTCCAGAAGAAGAGAATGCGATATGTGATATTTGTATTTTTATTATTAGTCTGTACGTCGAAGCATGGTTTTGTGCGCATTCTGCTGCTGAAGCACCTTATTTGGATTTTAGGGTTTTGTCAAAACTTTATGAATATCAAGCTGTCGATCTCGGTATCTCTCGTGTTGCATTAAAAAAGCTAATGAATCATTTATGGTATTTAAGCTCTGAAATTGTCGCATTAGCTTTCTTTGATCCGAAATTGTCATCAGAATAAAAGATCAAAATGGTGAATGCTTTGAATCGCGAAACAGAATCATCAAATGAGAATGTGAAGCGAGTACAAGTTCAAATCAATGAAATCTCAGAAATGCTTCCAAATGGAATTGAGCAATTCCTTTCTGCCGACACGAAACGATTTTTCGGAAGATTTAACTTGAATTATCAATTCCTTCGGACAGCACCGTCCACGTGGCCTAAAAATGAAAGTTTTGTTAAGGGACTGGAGTTAGTAAGTAAATTGAAAGTCGGGAATGATTCGGCTGGGAGAGGCGTTAAGCTTATGGAAGGATATAACACATTGTTCATGAAAAACGAACAACAGAAACAGTATGTGCTTCAGATTGTGAGTGAATATCGCCGAAAGTTCCCAGGTTATTAAAAAGAGTCATTGTATAAGCGTCAAGATTTGTATTAAACGCAAATGATTTTCGATTTTTGTTCGGAAAAGTTCAGTCATACGAGAAAAAGTCATGGACAATAATATGTGCATTTTGAATAAATCTACAAGATTTTTATACAGTTTTTTTCACATAATTAGAATGCTGCAAAAGAAAAACAAATAAAATAGTTTTTTTCTTCAATCAGATGGCTTTTTTATGTTCAAGGGCCCAGAGGCACCATTTGCCTTAATTCGATTGGGCTCAACTTTTGCAGAAATTATTTCTACATAAAATGGAACCAAACTGGGGGGTAGCGTGAAGAAAATTCAATCTTTGAAAATAAGAGCCACCCTAGTAAACACCCTTTAAACGCAGTGGAAGTTAAGAGATTTTTCACGAAAATAGATAAATATATTCTGTTGATTAAAATTAATACAGGTACTATGTTAGATCCAATTTAAAACGCTTAAAATTCCTCAAATTTCAAGGAAAAATTATTGCATTTTCAACAAAATGGCTAAATTTATAACCCAATGGTAGAATTTTCAACCGGAAAGTAGAATTTTATACAAAAAAAAAAAAATTCAACCAAAAGTTGATTAGTGAAATTTGCAGTCAAAAAAATTAATTTTCAACTAAAGAGATCAACTTTGAAGTAAAATGCTGGAATAGTCTACTGAATTATTTAAATTTTTATTCCAAATTAATGTTCAAATCAAAAGAAAAGAAATTTTAAACCAAAAACAGTTGAATTCAAACAAAAAGAAGAATTTTCAACTAAAAAAGATTTTTGAATCAAAAGAGAAAACAACCAAACTGCCAAATTTTCAAGCAAAAAGATAAATTTTCAACCAAGAAGATTAATTTTCTTCCAATAGGACGAATATTTAACAAAATACATACATATTCAACCAAATAGTTTAATTTTCACTTAAAAAATTAATTCTCGATAAAAAAATGAATGTTCAAAAAAATTTTAATCCAGTAATATAAAGCTAATTTTGCAAATAAAAAACATGATTATTTAATTTTATATTACAATTTAAAAAACTGAAGCACGATTTTGAAAAAATTCCCCGGCTTTAAAATAAATCCCCTGACATTTCCAGGTTTTTCCAGGTTTTACTGGTGTGTAGACACCCTTTTGATTATACGTTTTTTTATTAACGAAGCCCCTTAGCCGTTCCTTCATTACATCAATTTTTCTTAACAACACCTACTTTGCTTGATCACTGCCCTTAAACATTAGTGGGAGTGTTTAAGAGGTGTAGTTTAGGGAAGTGGAAATGGGAATAGGCGTGCATAAGGACGTGGCTTCAATGCTTGATGCAGCGGCGGCAAAAACATGTATTTTATTATTCCAAATGTATTCGGAAACCAGAGAAAATTTCAGTATTATGAAAACCAGTCAAGATAGAAATTGAAAATGCCAGTCCAAAATTATTAATTTTTAGTATTCCGTTGTCCCGAAGAGGAACTTTATAGTTTCGTTTGGGTGTCTGTCCATTCGTCGTACTTTTATGCCGGGAAGTGTGGGGAGGGGAAATGGGAAAATTAAGGAAAGTTGGAGAAATAGGGAAGGAATTAGGGGGAGTAGGTTTAGTAGGGGAGAGGAAGTAGGGGAAGCGAGAGTAAGTGAGGAGAGGGAGAAGTAGAGGAAGGGGAAGTATGGCTAGCTAGGGAGGCGTAGTATGGAAAGGGAGGTAAAGTAGGAGAAGTGAGAGAAGAGGAATTACCCTTTTTTGTAGGCGCGCGGCACCTACTTTGACTAATTTTTTGTAGAGCTGTGAAAAATCGTAAAAGTATTTCGAGGAAAATTTTTCGGTCTACTTGTGGAAATGGTTGTAATTATTAAGAGGTGTAGATTGTTCAGGAGAGTAGCAGTCGACAATTCACTAGTTCGGTGACAGATTTACGGAATATGTCTCTTGGCTTTTGATATTTGGCCATTAGTTGTACATGTCTAATGACCACAATTCAGGAATACGATGATTATTTCGAGGGTCTATCCACTCCTGATCGACCGTCAAAGCATATTCCGCACGCCCCTTACATCTTCCCTGACCCTCCTGATATGTGATGGACATTTGTCTCTCTTCTGAGAATTCGAAACCATCCAGTTTCCTACCTTCCCTCCAGATATATCAGCCATAAAGTCCTAATGGTCTTACTTAGGGTTATCAATCACTGTTTGCACATTCATATTTAAGCAGAAAAAATGTCGATAGAAGCGATTAAAATTACTTTTTAATTTTTTTAAAAAAGATTATTGAAATAAATTGATTTTATTTGTCAATTTTACAGAAGAAATGTGATGTAGAGGCAAGAGGAATAATTGAATTATAGACTTTTTCAAAACTTTTGTACTAAAATATCTCAAGGTCTCTAACTGAAAGTTCCACAATCCACATCCTTTAAAAAGTTCTTAAAACAACTTCTTCAAACTAAGGAGATATTTCTTTTTTAGTCCGTCTGTTTTTTAAGCCAAGACGAATTTACGCCCGACAATCTCAAACGCGTCTAAAGTGATATTTTTTCATAACTTTGATAATTTAAGCTTAATTTAAAGTTAAAATTTTAATAAAAAAATATGCATCGATTTTAAATCTATTATTTAATATATTCTTGTGTGGTAACAAATATACATAAATATACTAAAGAGTTTATTCTTTGACACCAATTTAAAGAATGAAATGTTTATTAATGGAAAATTGTCACAATAAGATCAAATTCCTTTTTGAATAAAGACTAATTTGTGAAATAATGGGAATGCTCAGTCTACATCTCCAACGTTGCTTCGTACACAGCGATTCTTTGGGTAATAGAGGCTATTTATTCTCCCGCGAAGACTAATTACGCAAACTCAATTACAAGAGTACAAGTACAGCAACAAGACAGGCGTTAAAAACAATTCTATTAAAAGTACACTTTCCGCCTGGGAAAATAAGCAATAAACCTTCTAGTCTCGTCTTACTTTACTTTAAATGACAAATAAAACAACAAAAACACAATGGAAAATAGAAAAAAAAACTAGAGAGTCAATTTAAATATTTTGGCAATTCTAGTCGATCAAAAATAATTTTTATAAAATAAAGACATTCCAGAATAACAGTAAATTAAAATTTGATATCACTGCATCATTTAATTCCGTGAAAAATCGAATTTACCTGTGTAATAAATTTAAACTTTCTTAATTAAAATTGTCATTTAGCAATTCCTACTGTATTATATGTGATTGAATAATATACAGACCAGTAATAAATACTATGTGCTTTTGTATTTATTACAATACTCGATTTCTATTTGATAATAAGCTGAAACTATTTCAAACTTTTCCTAGCTTTATGGCATATATTTTTCTTAATGTCTGTCTTACGCACAATATATCTGATCAGTTTAATAACGGTAAAGTGCAGATCCGCATCAGTTCAAATTACACTGCAATCTCGGGAATTTCGGGAATAGAATCTGACCTAGTTTAATTCCTGGCTGAAAATTAGGATTCGTTAAGGGAAATCCCTTCTGAGCTTGAGCAGTACGTACGAGGTCTCCCAAAATCTCCAAGCGAGTGCGCAATTAGTTACATATAGCTTAAGCATCGAAATTTGAGTTCATAGTACATCTTCCACCAAAAATAATTGAAAACTGAATTTTATAACAAGACGATAGTGTGAATCTTCGTCATTAGGTATTTAAAAAAATATAAATAACGGAAAACTTAACTTCTTTAAATTAAATAAACTCAATCTTAATTTCAGAGAAAAGATACAAAAATTAAAAACATATTGTACAAATTAAATTTAGATTAATTAGTTCAAGTGATCAGTTTAAGTGAGTGTAGTTGATTTAGAGTCAGTCTACGTGGTTTACAGCAGGATGTGTGCTAATTTTCGCCCACCAAATTGAGGAATAATTACAAAAAGAATTTTATCTTTTATTATGTCAGAGTTAATTCATAATTAAATGTAGTTACAACATATTTATTGTAAAATTCACTTAGTATCACAATAAATAATTTCTATAACGGATTTTTATAATAACTCTTCCTTGATGGTATAATAATGATAATTATTCAATAATTAATCACTAATACCAAAGAAATAAAAATTTATGCCTAAATGTTTTCTCCAAAATCTTAAAAAATCTACCATTTATTAAAAAAATGTTGAAATCTTTAGCAGGTTTAAATAAATTTTTAATGTTTTCACAACTTCTAAGTATCTCTTAAACTTACTCAAATTCTTTCTTGAATTAAGTAATCATCCACAATTGAAAATTTTGGGTTTAAAATCTTTTATATTATTTTTCAAAATTTTAGGAAATCATTTAAAATATGTTTCTATTATCTCTTCGAATTCATTTTTCAGAAAAAATTATTTGAAATTTTTCTATGAATCTTGAAAAACATTTTTTATTCTCTTGAAATCTTTCAAAATTCTTAAAATGCTTCTAAATTTTGTTTCGAAATTTTCTAAGATCCACATCTTGTTTAAAATTTGTTTAAATCTTCTCAAATTTTAAACTATTTTTTAATCTTTTGCAAGTTTAAACAACTTTTAAAATTATTCGAATTTTTTCTAAAATTAAAAAAAATTTGTGTAAGCTTCTAAAACCTTAACCTTCTAAATATCTTTTAAAATTATTCGTAATTTTCCTGAAATATTTAAATAACTCTATAAATTGGAAAAATTGCCGTATAGTTTTTCGGACTGTTTTTAGAAAATTCTGGAAATGTTTTGAAATCTTCGCTGAAAATAAACTACAAAAAAAAACATTAAAAATTTTTTTTCAATCTCAAGAAAATTTTTTTATTCTCCAGAAACCTTTAAACTTTTTGTTCCAAATCTTCAAAAATCTACATTTTGTTTTCGATTTTTGAAAATCTTTTCAAGTTTGCAATTATTTGTTATTTTTTCAAAAACCTCTAAATATTTCATAAACTTACTCGAATTTTTTATAAAATTTTGTAATGTTGCAAAATTGAGAATTTTTGCTTGATTTTTTCGAAATTTAAAAAAATTCACATTTTGGTTTAATCATTTTGAAACCTGGTCAAGAGTTAAATTATTTTTGAATCTTTTCAAAGCTTCTGAAATTTCTAAATATCTTTAGAAATAATTCAGTCTTCTTACAATTTTCTCAAATCCTATAAAATTGTCTTATCTTGATATCTTAAAAATAAAACATAAATCATTTCAAATTTTCCCAGAAATCTTATTGTCGGTATCCTTAATTTTTTTGTCACCAGTGCCGCAACCAATCAGGTTTTTGACAGCAATGTATGTGAGATTTCGTGACTATAACTTTTTAAGAAAAAGATAAACATTTTAATTTATTTGTCTTCTTATCACGATTAATTCAAAATATCACATTTTCAAAAACTATAAATATGATTTCCGGCCCAAACTTGTATTCCCGGGGGTTCCCGATTTTATTTTAATTTTCCCGGTTTTCACAGTTAGTAGACACCCCGTTAAAGTTTCAGAAAGTAACTTTAGATATATAAACTAGACTGCAAAATATGTTAAAAAAAATTTATAAGAATTTTTGGCAATAAAGAAAGAAGGATCAGTTTTTTTCGACCACATTCTTCAAATATCTCGTGGAACTTCGATGTTGGGTCATCGCTCATCGAGCTAAGCTCTCATGGCTTGGTACATTCGCAAAATCCACTGGATCGTTAATGTCTTTCATCGTAGATTGGATTTTTTGGAACTAAGGATTCGAAAACTCGATTCTTTCTATTTTCTCCCGGGTACTTTTTCCGGATAAAGAAATAGTCACCGTTCTTTTTCGGGTATACATCAACGCTTTCCTGTTTCCATTTCATCTCTTCCTCGTATCCACAACTTCTTTATAATTAAAACGTCACTCCTCCGAGTGTCTATCCATTTTACCGATAAGATCCTGATAAATGTTTCTGTTTTCCTTCAAATAGGAAGCGGCGCAACTTCCGGGGCAGAATTGTGAAAGAAAAGAAATCTAATAACAGGGAACAAGCCGCTAACTTCTTTCCTGAATGTTTTCAATCCCCTTTCATGGACTCGAAATCGGATAAAGTGGATTGAGATAGGAAGATTGACATAATATCTACTTCTCAAAATTCCTTTGATATTATATTTTAAGACAATGAAGAATGATTACTATACTGTCTATTCATTATTCAGGAATATACTCCAAAATATTGCGAAGGGATATCCATTACTTTCTGAAATTAATACAATAATGAGAAATTGATTAGTTTTTACACGCATGAAAAATAGGAAGAATAGGGGAGTCGAAATTGGAAAAAGTTAACGTCGATTTTAGGATCGTTAGATGGGAATACATTTGTTATAACAATACATTTCCCACTGTTGCAAGCAGTCTGTTGCGAGACCTACCCTAGTTCCATAAAGAATCGTATTTACTCCTCCCTTCTTCGAATGTGTCGGTTTTCTGATAAAATATGACGATCGTGTACATTACTTCCGAATGCCATAAACGGGAAGGTTAGGCCTGCCATAAATAGTAGGAGTCGATTTTTTCAGTAAAAGGACGTGATTCTCACTTGCACGTAATAGTAATGGCAACTTCCTTGTTTAAATCCATTTTTCTGTTTATATCAAAAATAAAGAAATTTTCGAAGAAATGAATAAAAAATGTAGATAAAAATATCACATAAATATTTCGCGAGAATATTATTTGAAAACAATACTATTTTTACATTCTCATCATTTATGATTGGGAAAGTATTAGAATTGTTCGAAATTTCACACCTCAGTTTTTCAACGGATCTCCACGCTTTGAGACCCCCTGAAGCCGAAAATCAAGTTTTGATGATGGCATCTGTCTGTCCGTCTATCTGTCTGTGTATCTGTCTGCATAAAAACATGATAAATCTAAAAAAATTAACGGATCAAATCGAGCTTTGGCACACTTTTTTGGGTCCTAAATGAAAGAACGATTTCGTTCACCAGTATCTCTTGACCAACGGTTATGGTTTTATCCATCGAAAATGCAATTCAAAAATCGAATATTCCATTTTTACACCAAAAGACGACAGATACATGAAAAAAATATGAAAGAAGAATGAAAGATCTTAAAAATATCTACAATTTTTTTTTCGACCATTTTTTGATAGGACTCGTTTTTTTTTATGCATCGAAAATGAATAAGCCGAAAATTTAAATTTTGAGCCAAACGACCCAAAATATGAGAAAAAGTCTCAGAAAGTAATTATAGCTTTTGAAAAGTCCTATAACATATTTCAAAACTATTTTTTAATAGAACTTGTCATTTCGGTTTTATTTATTGAAATCACTATGAAAAAAAAAGAAAATTAAAATTTTGAACCAAACGACGTGATACGGTAAAAAGTTTCCACGATGAATTGCAGCTTTTTAAAAGACCTACAATTTTTCCCTTAACCATTTTTCAATGAAATTTTATATTTTGGTTTTATTCATCGAGAATACTATAAAAAAATCAAAAATTCAAATTTATAGCTAAACGACGCAATATATGGGAAAAAGTCTCGAAGCGGGATTATAGCTTTTAAAAAGTCCTATAAAATTTAATAACCATTTTTAATACGACCTGTCATTTCGGTTTTATTTATCGAAAATACTATGAAAAAAATAGAAAATAAAATGTTGAGCCAAACGACGTGAGATACGGAAAAAAGTTTCCACGATGCATTGCAGCTTTTTAAAAGACCTATAATTTTCCCCTTAATCATTTTTAAATAAAATTTGATATTTTGGTTTTATTTATCGAAAATACTATGGAAAAATTTAGATTTTGAAACAAAAACAACACAAAACACAGGAAAAAGTCTTAAGGGGCAATTATATCTTTTGTAAAGTCCTAAAAAATGTATTTAAACTATTTTTTGATAGGACTTGAATTTTGGTTTTATTTATCGAAAATACTATGCAAAAATCGAAAATTCCAATTTCGAGATAAACGACGCGAAATACGGGAAAAAGTTTTTGAAGAAAGTTCAGCGTTTAAAAATTCCTAAAACATTTCTTTGAAACAATTTTTTGACAGAACAAGTCTAAAAGAAGACTTTTAGGAGTTTTTGTTTTATCTATCAAAAATGCTATGGAAACGAAAATTCTTATGTTTTTGAAAATACCTGTCGAGAATCGAGCGCAAAGAGCGACTGTCACGATGAGAATGTGTACCTCAAAGCCTACAGAGCTTTGAGCAATTTAATCTTCAACTATACTTCATTACATATAAAATTCAGAGTATGGAGATGCATACACAAATTGGGATCTAATAGAGATATTTTTTCTAAAGCAATATTTTTGAAAAATGTTCAAAAAATCGTGGTTGCGAAGATTGACCCTTTCCGCTTAATTTTAGAGAAAAATATCTAAAAGAAAAATTAAGCTAGACAAAATTCTGACAGAAGTAAAAAAAATAACCTTCTAGCTTCAATAGGTGCCGAGTTATAATCCTCCAAAGTAACCTGATCTTTTTTTAAAGTGGCTTAAAAATCAAATTCTGAAGTTTGCATCTATCCTTTGGAACCTGTTAATTTTACGAAAAAAACCGACGCCTCCATTCCATACCGCTAAACAGGTGTAAACTTCAGAATTTTATTTTTCAGTCCGTTTAAACAAAATTGGTCAAAGTAGGTGTCGCGCGTCTACAAAAAAAGATTTTTCCAGCCTATTAATTTGTTAGTTGAATCTTTAAAATCTCCCACTCCCGTCCCATCATTCCCCTCCTCTCACTTCCCAACTTCTCCCCCCTCTTGCTTCAACCATGACTCCACCCCCACTCCTTCTACTTATATTTCCTTTATTTGCCCTCTCATAGACTCCCCTCCCTTCCACTACTTCTGTCTCCTATAATCCCTCTACTATTCCTCCCATCACTCCCATAACTTCTCCTCTCCTAACTTTCTCTTCCGGGAAAAAAGTATGACGGACGGACGGACGGGCTACGAAACTCTAAAAAAAATCAGGTTACTTTGACGAATCGTAACTCGACACCTATTGAAGAAGTGATGATAGAAGGTTAACTTTTTTTATTTTCTCAGCATTTTTTGTTGTTCACTTTTGCTGTGGGAAATGTTGCTCTGAAATGCATTGGGAAGGATCAATCTACGCAATCACCATTTTTGGAACTTTTTTCAAAAATATTTCTGACACGCGTGGCAGTCATATTTCAACAAATTTGGAATTTGCATCAAGACCACTCAATAGACCATTTTAGCAACAAAAATTCACTCTACAAAGTTCAAACGTTAAAAAACCACCAGATGCCTGGAATTTAATTACAATAGTATTCTATTCAAATTGTTGCATTCCTTGAGCCCAAAAGTATCACCTACTTACAAAAATCCCTCAAATTTATTAAAATCTCCCTCTTTCATTATAACCCAGCTTAAGAAAAGTTTTTCATCTCAGATAAAATACTACTTACCTAAGAAGTTTTGAAGCTAAAACTTTGAAGGCTGACCTGCTTTTGTCGCACAACACTTCTATTTCAAGAAGAAAATTGAAGGGACAATTTACGCGAATTGAAATTGGCAACGAAGCGTGAGACAAAGGGTAGGATTTTCGATTCCATCGCAAGAGATAATTTGGAGGAATCGCTCGCAATGCACGCTGTTACGACTCTTTTGGGAACGCAAAAGCTGGTATACTCATATTAGACCCTTGAAAGCTAGAAGCCAACCTGGCAAGTAAGAGAGTGTGCACCTCTCTCCCAGTGCTCAGCTGAGGGGTTTTGTCTTGAAAGACGACATTGAGCAGAACCAACTCTATGGGGTGAAATGTTGGGATGACTAGAGGGTGGGTGATGCAAGCAAGTACCACCAGAAGTGGAATTCTACGCTCCGTTTCAACGACGGATCAATGCTTTTCATTGTTCACTTGGATGGCTTGACTTTGGACCACGACTTTCGACAGGAAGTACCAAAAGTGTATCGTGAAAGCCTTTTTCTGACTTTTAGTTTGATCCTTACATTTTTACCCGTTCAAGGGC
Source organism: Andricus grossulariae (assembly GCA_011634705.1). Lineage (NCBI taxonomy): Eukaryota > Metazoa > Arthropoda > Insecta > Hymenoptera > Cynipidae > Andricus > Andricus grossulariae. The sequence continues at coordinate 10,663 of JAABKJ010000785.1, forward strand.
CACAGAAAAGCTTAGGTGCCACTTTCATGCTTGAGAAGAGATCCATTAGTAAGGGCTGAATTTCGGTTATTTATAGCATGCTTTAGACGCTATGAATATGAGAGAATCGGAGAAAATATTATATGGAATTGTTAGCAGGAGTGAAAAGAAAATAACGAAAGGAGGGAACGAGAGAAGGGGAAAGGACGACGAAGAGGACATCATAACGGAAGAAATAGAGAAAACGAAAGGGTCTATAATATATAGAAAGGCAGCAAGTAGGGATGAAATCTCGAATAAAGTTCGGAAATATGGGGGACACAAATTGAAGTCGTGGGCGTAGATAATGTGCTGTGGAGAGGGTCAAAGTAGAAGCCGTGCGCCTACCAAAAACGGTTTACTGAGCCTATTGAGGCGTTAATTAAGTGGTTAAAATCTTCGCTTCCCATACTTTCCCTCCCCTACACCCCTTCATTTCACCTACTTACCCTCCCATAATTTCCGTCCTCTTAATCCCCCATCCTGCGCTTTGCCTACTTCTCCCTCCTCTCCTTTCCCTACTACCATTCTCCTCACTTCCCCCACTCACTCCCAACACTTACCATACTTCATCGCCCCTCACTTTTCTCACTTCGCCTCACTTCACCTACTTCTCAACCCCTCATTTCCCCTCCCCTCGCTTCCCATAATTGCTCTCTCCTACTCTCCCTGAATCGCAACCCTCACTGCCCCTACTTATCTCCCTCACTTCACCGCCCCTTACTTCCCCTTCCGGAAAAAAATCGACGGACGGACACCCGACCAAAACTATAAGGGTTTCTGCCCGGAGCTATGCAACCCTGAACATGTAAAGCGGAAAAATTTAACGTTTATTGAGGGGCGACGTTGATACTGACATTATATAAGATATAAGTGACAATAGAATCAGAGATATTGAAGAAAGAAATACAGACGAGAAAAAGATAATTCCGACTCTAGTATATGCCGATGATATAGTGATGTTGACGGAGGATGAGAGAGGAATGGTAGGTTTAATTACAGGATTAGGAAAATACTTAGATAGGAAAAAACTGAGGCTTAATATGGCGAAAATAAAGGTGAAGAATTTTAGAAAGGGGGGGGAGGAGAAAGAAAATATATACCGCAAGATGGAAAGGTGTAAAGATAGAAGAAGTAAAGAGATTTAAATATCTCTGTTTTGTCATGCAAGAGAATAAGGAACATGGGACGTTTATTAAGGAAAGGATTAATAAAGCGGCGGGGCTAATGAAGCAGATATGAGGAACAGGAAAAAGAAAATTTAATAAAGATTGGAATAGGCCAATGAGGTTGTTTGATACGCTTGCATGGCCGGCATTAGGAGAACTTCGGATAATATGGTAAGAGATGAGGCTAAAAGGGATAAGTTCAGAACAAGAGCACGAAAGAGGGTTTGGAAATTCGGAGAAAAACTAAGGTATAGAAAATGAGGAGAGTTGGTGATAAAGTATTATAAAGAGGTGGAAGAAAGAGAAAGGAAGGCCGTAGAGTTAGCACGATTGAAAGAAGCGAGTTTTTTTAGAGGTCGCGGAGGAGGAATAGGAAGAAATATAGATTATAAAGAATTTGAAAAAAGAGTAAGAGAAAAGCAGGTAATAGATAGATGGGAAAGGATAGGGAAATAAAGATACAATAAATGGTATAAAGTGATAAGCAGAGAAAGATTGTAAAAATATCTGGAAAGATGATCGAGGGGGGGGGGGAGAAGAAATGGACAAAAATAGCTAGATAGAGACTAGAGAATTAAGTAAAAGAATCAATGTATTAGGAGGATGAGAAGAAAAAAATGCAGAGTATGTGAATTGGTAGAGGGGGACATAAAAGCATGTATGGGATGGTTGTAGGTGAGGAAATGAGGAGAGGGAAGGATAGCAAAAAAATGTTTTAAAAAATTTTAGGGGAAACAAGTAGAAAAAGCTAGACGAGTTAAAGAAGAAGAATGAGAGAGTGTGGAGGAGAGAGAATGGAAAGCATGAGTGGGAAGAAAAGGAGGGAGAGAAGGAAGTGTAAATCACACTCAGAAGCATAAGTGTAACTGAAATTGTAAAGTAAATTTAAGCGAAATTAATAGCGAATTCGGTTATCCTGTACTGGTGCACTCCAGAGCACTCCGACCTGCTCCTTCTTACTTCTTCCTTCTCCCTCCGACCTGCGAAGGGAGCAGGTCGGAGTGCTCTGGAGTGCACCAGTGCAGGATATCCTAATTCGCTATAAGTAGAATAAGATGCGGCTGCGCTTTTTCCGCGTTTTCTCGCTTACTCACTCGTACGCTCAAACACTCGATCACTCGTTGGTTCATTCGATCCGATAGACTAAACATTCAAGATGTAGATGTATATTATAATAATAATAAGGTTATAAGCTATGTAAAGAGGAGATAAAAGAACGGAGTTTATGTAAACCCTAAGGGGAAACATTATAAATAAAGAAGGGAAATAAAAAATAATTTGGAAAATATATTAGTATAGTGGATCTGTTAGGGATTTCTGAAAGGCCCTCTAAGAAGGGAAGAAGGTGATTAGGATGCTTGGGTGTACACCGAACGCCTTGGCTGGAAAGGGTGTCTAGTCTCCTTGAGGGAAGAACGGAGAATGGACTCTTTTAATACGCGAAATGCCTTTAAACGAGGAATGTTCGTGGATCGATTATTCGAGATATGCCGCTGATATGCATTCCGATGAAAATACCGAAATACCTACGCCCGGAGTTTTAACGATGCATGATCGGTAACTCGTTTCGAGGACTATTTCCGAAACCTGATAAAGTATACCCATCAGACTAGCTCACTAAAAATTTTATGACATTCCGTAAATTGAATGAATCGCTGCGAGGAACTACTATTCGATAGTCAAAATTTCATTTGAAAATTAAATTATCCTCGTTCGACTGAGTGGCATGTGATAAATGATTTTGTTAATACACTACCAGGATACCACAATTGCGAGCACAATTGCTAATCATACAGGCGGAAGAGATATATTCATAGGCTTGAATTTCCTATGTATTTTAAAAAAATAAGAACAGATCTTCTGTTAAAATTTTAAAAATTATAAAGAAAACGCATATGAATTCAAATTCGAATTTAAGTCACCTGAATTGGAAGCGAATTAAGTAAATATAATAATAATTTAATATAATAGAAATAAGAAATCATTTTTGTGTGTCACATGATGAGAATTGATAACCCCTAGGAATATCGTAAAATACATTTAGAAGCAACGAACGGTGAGTTAAAGATACTTTCCAAGCACCCAAATAGAATTCTTGAAAATGAAATCAACCACTAAATTATTTACAGCTTCAGTTATGGATTGAAATAACTATATGCTCTAAAGTTATTAAAATTGCATAGAAAGCTTTTGATTCTTCAAGGCTAAACCAGTTTGAAATATTTAATTCCAGCAGGTGGTTTCTAGAAGACATCACGTTCTCTGAAAACACCCATACGTGCCTTCCTGTGCATAGCGTAAAACGGCGTTCCTGGCATTTTAAGAATTTATGGACAGTTAGTAAAAATGTTAGAACATCGCAGAGTACGCGATACTTATTTTATTCTTCCCTAAAACTATCAAGTTTCCATTCATAAAATACAGAATATTAAAAAAGAGCACTTAACTAATAAAAATCGCATTTTAAATAAATTGGAACAAACATTTAAAATAAAAAAGACAATCCTTGATATTGAAAAAAAACACTAATACACTCAAACCCGATATTCCGAGAATTAATGCCGCGTTGGTTTCGTGATGAGAGAGCCGCGAGATCGAGAGGGGAAGCAGTGGCTCAGTCAAGCGTGACAATCAACAGGAGGGCCGCATTCAGCGCGTTAGTTGCATTAGGTTACGTTATCCGTCCAAATACAACAAAAATTATTCACGCAGCCCTGCCTGTTTACATTTGGATTTCTCCGATTTAGGATCAAGGCCAATGCAAGCCATGCCCGAAACCGTTCTTATTTCGGGAGTTGAGTGTATTTGTATAAAAATAAAATTTGCTGATGAAATAAAGTAACCAATCGACACGAACTTTACGAATAAAAATATTTTATGATGAGACTTGTATGGAAGAATACAATTAGTAACAATAAGTAACCTGCACTTTATTATTAAAGAATGTTTCTATTTTAAGACGATAAAAGTCCAATAAATTGGTTAGAGTAATAACATTTGATTGATAGTCTTTGATATCAGTGAGTGCTCGTCCCCGTTCCTTTATCTTTTAAAGTTCGTAAATCAGTGTCGAGGTTCATGCTCACATTCGACTTTTATTGGTGACTCCACGACTAGACTGTAATACGAATTTAGTGGTCTCTGAGGTGGTAATGCACTGCAAGTAGGTTCTGTTATATTTTTTTCTCCTATTTATTCCCAAGGTAAAGAAATCTTCTCCTGTTCTGAACGTAATTGTTTAAATTGTAACAAATTGGAAGGAAAAACACCCGTCTTCGAATAAAAGAGGTTCAGTGAAAAAAAATCAATTAGAATCACTTTAATTGTTTACAATAAAAATCTCACATTAGCTCGAATCCAAGAATCTAATCTAATCTCGAATCTAAATTATTAAGCGATGGGAAATTAAATTAAATTTATAGTGCTGCGCATTAAGTAAAGGAATTATTTGTCCTTGAAAAGTAAACCTTTTCCGGTTTTTTTTAATATTCAATTGAAGTACATTTTTTATTTATAAAAGAATAATGCCGCTTTTATATTAGAAAAAGGCTTTGTTGATAAGTCAACGCTGCTTTGTTCGTCTAGGTATTTTAAAAGAATTTCTAACTATAATAAAACTGAATATAAAAAGAAATAAAAAATTCCATTCGTACTCAGAATTCATGTGACAGTTTCAATCTCTCTGACAGCTCCTGATAAGAAGGATTTTCCACAACGAAAGAATACAGGGCGTGCGAAATTGTATTCGAAAAAGAACTGCAGAAAACAAACGAGGAATAAATTGTTCTCAGACGCACTGAATTAAATAAAAGAAAATAATGATTATTAAAAAACACTAATAACAGATTAAATCAAACAAATTCAAATTATATTAATCAGCAATGCCAGAGAGCAAAGTGTAGACCGTTCACTGATAAAAAAGATCGTCTACTAAAACGTTTACCATTAGTGATTAATATTCTTATTCCGATTATCATATTTGAAAATATTTTTCTATATCATAAATTTTAATGAATAAATAATTAATAGAGCGAATTATTTTAGTTAAAAAACAGCCTCTTCTATTAAATAAATAACTAAATTTTTTAATAAAAAAGCAGTCTATGAATAACATTTTTTTCTGATTTTCGTGTACATAAACTGGGAATTGCAATAAAAAGTGTTTGTGGGAAGGCTTAGGGGATTTTGCGACGAGGGGGTGAATCTGAATCCAAGACCTTCACGTCAGAATACGCGTTCCTATCTCGTCGACTTTCAGTGAGAGATTTGCGAAACGGCGGAACCGCACAGCATGCTGAAATTGAACAATTCTAATAAAACCGGGTTGGTCCGATTTAGCTGCTCCGCGGGGTTGAAATCAATTTCCCTGAATGAGAATATTCTTGACGCCCAGTCGGAAATGCACGAGAAAATATGTATTGATTTCAATCAGAAATTTATTATTAAAATGAATCAATAAATGCACTCAACTCCTGATATAAGAACCCCCAGTTTAAGATATTCCTAGAACTGTAGGCCTACGCAGTTTCGTGATGAAAGGAGCCGCGGGGCAGAAAGAGAGCATGTGCTCAGTCGAGCGTGACACACAATTCGAGGGCCGCACTCTCAGCGCGTTAGATGCATCAGGTTGCGTCATGCTTTCAAATCCAACAGAAATGATTCATGCAGTCCTGTCTGTTTAGGTTTGGATTTCTCCGATTTAGGATCAAGGCCAATGCAAGCCATGCCCGAAACCGTTCTTATATCGGGAAATGAGTGTACTTCAAAGAAGAAATAGTCATGGTAGGTGCCGTGTCGCTACAAAAAAGGGTTTCGTAGCCTATTAGAACGTTAATAATTAAGTCATTCAAGTTTCGCCGACCATACATTCCCTCCCCTACTCAACCTCCTTTCGCCCACTTTTCCTCCCTTCCATAATTCCCCTATCCCTTCCCCTATTATCTCACCCCTTACTACCCCCTTAACTTTCCCACTCACCAGTTCCACTACTACCCCTACTACCCGTTCTCTCACCACTCTTACTTCCCCTCCAAATTCTCCCTTCCCTAGCAACCCATCCTTTCCTTCAAGGAAAAAAGTGCGACGGACGAACGGACGAACACCCGACCGAAACTATAAGGGCTTCTGCTTACGCTAAAAAAACCCCAAAAAATATTGTTTCCTATCATTAAAAATACAAATTTTTAAATATTAAGTGTTCCTCAAATTTTTGAAATAATAGCTAATAACTTGGAATTATTATAACTTGGAATCTTGAAATTTAAGGAATTCAGATTAAAATTCTGAAAATAGGACAATTTCAAAATCTCCAAATTTTTTAAATTTCTTATTAGAATTTAGGAAGCTGCATCCTTTAAAAATAAAAAGAATTGAAATTGTCTCATTTCTAATTAAAAACGTTCAATATTGAAAAATTCTGAATTCGAAGTGATTAAAATTTAACAATTTGAAATTGAAAAATAAATTAAATGATTCAAAGTAAAAAATTCTGAAAGTCTTGAATTTTAAATTGTTATTACAGGAAAAAACGTTACAAAAAAAAGTAATTTTAAATAAGAAACATTATAAATCATAAACGTTCTACCTCAAACGATAAACGTTAAACGAATTCGAACTTCATTTAAAACTTAAAATTTGTAATTATTAACAATTGTGATATTAAAACTTTTTTATACTAAAATCCTTTAAAATTTCAATTATTCATATCAATTTGAATTGCCAAATTAAAACTTATGGAATAGAAAAATGGAAAATTTAGCGTTCAACATGAAAATGCACAACCGTAAACTTGTAATGATCCAAAATTGAGGAAATTATTCAATTCATAAGGTATTAGTTTTAGATAATTTAATTTTGATCCATTTGATTTTAAACAAGGGGACGTTAAAAAAATATATAACGCCTTTAGGGGAGGGGGTCACTTCGAGCGTTACGCTAATGTTAAGCTTAGACACACTTACTATAGAAAAATCGTTACGTGGGGGTTAAAAATGATTGGAAAAAGCGCTACGTATTTTTTGAACGGTCCGAAAATAAATGTTTAATTTCAAATCTTTTTATTTCTAACATTTTTTTCAGAATTATTATTATTGCTTGAAATCTTCCAATTAAATATTTTTCAATTTTAAAGGATTCATTTTTTTAAATCTTTAACTAAAAATCGGACAATTTTAAGATCCTTAATTGAGAATAAGAAATAAAAATAAAATAATCCAAAACAAGATCGCTATGATTCCAATTTTTTAATTGCACAATTCTCAACTCGAAATTGTTTTTTTTTTAAGTTCAGTTTGAAATCTTCAATATAGGACACTTTCAAAATAAAAAAATTCAATTTTCAATGCCTAGTTCTAAAATCTTCTAATTTTTAAGGCTTAAATTTGATAAATTATTGTCCAAACTTTCCATTGTTTTGAATTTATTCTGAAGGCATTTAATTCAAAATTGTTTCATTAAAAATCCTTTGAACTGGAAATTGTAAAAATATCAAGTATTTTGATATGATATTCTACGATTTCAAAGAATTAAAAAAAAAAAAACAGAAAACTGTGTACGTTTGATTGAAAATGGACTAAAATTGAAATACCCTTAAAAAAGAGTTTTTTTTTTGTGGAAAATGAAGATTCAAGATATGAGGTTAGAATTTGACTGGTGCTTTGGTTCTTAAAAAAGTGGCAAATTATTTTACTTAAGGGCTTTCTCTTTCAATAAATAAGTATTCAAAAAGAATACTTCCAAGTTTCTATTCGAAATTATATCGAGTTGCTCGTTGAAGAGGTATAAGGGCGGGCAATACAAAACAAGTATAGTTATGAGTTGCCAAAATTTTTATTACTATATTGAAAATGAGATTTCGAATAAATCCTTTTAACACAATATGTATTGGATTTTTTAAGAATTGTTTACGCAAGAAACCCTTTTTCCGAAAAAATTTCGGTTATCTTGTTCTGTACCGCAACCCTTCAAGTCGCATAATTATTATGTAGTATCAACTGACATTCAAAGTGATCGGATAGATTTTCTTACTAAAAAATGTGATTTTGGTTGAAGAAAAAATCACTGTCATTTTTACCGTTCAATATTGAGTAATTTTAAATGTTGTGAACCTTTACAGTATCATTATTCTAAAAACTTTGAGAATTATATGCTTTCTAATTAGAGACTTTCCAAATTATTGAATTTCAACTTGAAGCGTTAAAAATTAAACAATTCCAAACTTTGTTTAAAAATTGAAGAATTCTGCAATTAGGATCTTGAAACTAAGTAGTTGAAAATGAATAATATTTTTATCGTGCATTATGATTTTTAAATACAATCATTTTAACCTAAAGTGCAAAATTAATAGCTTGAAAATCAAAGAATTATTTTATATAATTGATTTTTGTCAATTTTGGTGCATCCAAGTAGAGAAGAAAAAGTTTAACTTTTGATCGAGACAAAGAGTTAATTGTTAAAGAATTTATATGTTAAAAAAAAGTCTGGAGATACTTCCACTCCGTGGTGCATTAAAATTTAGCAAGATTAGTGAGTTTGAAGGCAGTGAATTTGAAGTAATCTGGGCAATGTTTTGTGCATAAAGGATGATTAATAAACAACTCTGGAGCGTGCTTTGTGAAATTTATCGATAGGAATTATCTCGGAGGGTAATCCGCTGGGTAGAGATGGATAATATCCCAGTAGACTGTCGACAGTTTTAATACCTATTTAATGGTAGGGCTTATTTGAAATTTTGGTAATTTGCGAAAACTGAACATCCAGTCTTCAGAATCAAGTAGTTTAGAGGTATTTTCAAATTTCATTCTGTGATGTTTAAAAAAACTAGACTTTTACACAGGTGATGAATCAGTATAAAATATCAATATCGGATGTCCCTGGAAAATTCCAAAGGAAATCTTTTGGTGCATTAAGTTAGTTTCTCTCAAATTTGTTTTCCCACTTATATAAAAAACAAATCAAATATCCGCAAACATAGTTAAATCCACTTAACTTCAAACTTTGTCTTGAAGAAGAACTTTCAACAACATTACGTTCCTTCCTTTCTCTCTGAAAATGTTACATGCCCCAGAGACATTAAAAAGTAGCTCATAACTTTTTTAGCAGCATGCAGTTTGACGTCCATTTTTCGTCCGATTCATCGCTTCGCAGTTTTCAACAAGCGTTATTTTTTCTCTCACATTCAGCAAACTCGTTTCGGGGAATAACTGCTTATTTTATTCCGATGGTCGAAACTGGCGTGGCTCTAAAAAGAGCAATTAACGAGTATGGGATTTTTTTCTCTTTTCTCTCTTCTAGTTTGTTATTCCTTTTTTTGTATAAAAACCGCTGTACATGCAAGTTTCCATGGGTAGTTTCCTGAACTTAATTAATCACACATGACGTTGCTCGTTAGATTCTATTATGCGTGAAGCTACTATGATTCACCTGCCAATGCTGACGTCGGCTCATTAATGAAATTTACTCCCGGTTATAGAGGATGGACATCATGCGGTTATTCAATATTGAAACGTGAGTGACACTTATTCATTTAACGAGATTTCGCATTCATAACCGAGGCAATTCTATAGTACCGATCGTTCGACTGGAATTTATTCTTGCATAATCTTTGAATGTTGATGATAATAAAATCAACTCATCCGAGGGAAGGGTGTCGGACTGCTGAGTGTAATACCGTAGAGTAATAGCTCTCGTGTTTAACAGTTTAGTTTCAGTTGTTTATGTTATTATTCCTATTCGAGTATTTCACTATAGTTATCATTTTCAGCAGCAATTCAGATTAGAATAACTTGCTGCAAAGAGTAGTAAAATGCTGTATGTTATACTTTAGGATAAAATTGAATTATAAATTTAAAAAAATATCTTGCGATAAAACTGGACATTATTTAAGGAACGGAAGAACTGAGACCAGTCTTTTGAAAGTTTAAAGTACTGCGAAAATTGTGGTTTTCTTCAGGACCGAAAGTTCTGCACCAGGGTTAAAAAATGTATAAGCCTTGAAATTTCAATACAATTCCAGCTGGAGGAAAGGATGAGGCGCTTTTCAAAGATTAAGTTTCTATTCAATTATTTTCACAAAAAAAAGTTTTCTTCACCGAAAACAAACCTCATCAGAAGCTTTAAACAAAATATCAACACCTGAAATTATCAAAATTGTAATTCTACTTCTAAGGGGTCTTTCCAAAAATGCGTGATACATTCAGGGGGGGGGGGGCTATCGAAGTATCATTCTCCATGTTAGGATCAATGGAGTAAGCATCACGCAGGGGAAAGGGGTAAAGTTCCTGAAAAATGTATCATTATTTCGTGAATGGCCCCTAAATCATACTTTTTTGCTATTTAAATTTACTTCCCTATCGCCCTAGAAATATCGACATTTATGACCAAAATAAACCTCTTATCACAAACTCGAACCTTCAATTTTGTTACATGTCGGTGATAGGGTTCTTGAGTTCGAACTCTTCTTGAGTTCTTGGGTTCTAACTCTTAAAACTAAAAACTTGCTTATTTAAACTTAACAGGACTGAACTAAAAATTAAAGCACTCAAGATAGAATTCTTAAATTTGAAACTTTTATAATTGCAGCTTAAAAAAGTTTTAGTTCGGACATTCTTTATTCAAGCGCTAAATCACTTGTACGTACAAAATGGAATCTATTAATTCTTTTCAAGTAAAAATTTTTTAATTAAGTGCCGTTAAACTGCAAAATTTTAAATTTCTATAAATTAAACAGCTCCAAGGTTTCTGGTTAAAAAAACATAAATCCACGCTATAATTTTCAACACTCTAAATTGAAGAATGAATTAATAAAGCTGTAAATCTTCAAAATTATATCATTTTTAAATTAGAGGTCACATTATTTTCATTTTAACCTGTTTAAAGTTAATAATTGTTTCGTAGTGGCTAGCCTGACGGCAATGCAGTTGTTGGTTGCCGGCTGTTTTTTCCTTATGGGTGTGAAGTTCCGTAAAGCGTATAGCGATGTATTTTTGTGCACTGATTTCGAATATGACCACGAAAAATTGCAAAAAAGAAAAAAAATTTTAAGGTCAAAACTTATAAAAACCACGTCTTTAGAAAGAAAAATGTAATGTTTACAGCATTTTTTAAGCCTTGTATACTGATGTATTTGGATGCGTTGATTACGAACATGGACATGAGAATACATGCAAATATAATTTTCAATGTTAAGACTTTAAAAAATTACGTTCTTTTTTGAAGTGTAAACACTATCCAGGGTGAGCCTCAAACAACTTTAACCGAAAAATCCTCGAAGTTACATGATATTTATTGGATACTGTTCTATGTTGCCATAAAAGTACATTTCAACAAATAAAAAAATTTCCCAATACAAATTTTTTACCAAAATTTTTCTCAAAATTTTAGGCTTTTATTTTTTTTATTATTTTAATCATGTCAGCATCATTTAATTACAACCTGAGATGAACCGGTGATTATAATAACGTTTCGACCACTTTTGCTGTGATAAAAGTGTTTTTTCAAATATATAAAACCCTCTGTAGGTTATACAGTTCTCATTTTGGAATAAAATTTCATAATAATTTTTTACTCTGTTTTCAATCACAAAGAAGCCTATTATGTTTAAAATCCAGAAATTAAAAAAATGAGAATAAAAAATGTTTTTCGAAAAAAGCGCTCCCACGATTTTTTAAATTGCATATCAAAAATATCCGAGCATCATACGAGGAGAAAATTCTGCAAAGTAAACTCCAGTAATATAATTTTTTAATAATCCCTCATTAAAAAAAGTTTTTTATTCAAAATTTAATTTTTTGTTTGTAAACAAAATTTAAAATTTTGAAATAAGCGCTCCCACGATTATTTTATTTTTTTGCGCAAAATATGCGCATACCATGTGAGTATAATGTTCAGCAAAGAAACTTTTTGCAATATCTTTTTTAGGTTAAAGTTTGTTGAGGCTCACCGTGTATCGGTACCGGTAAAGAGAATATTTAAAGCATGCGGAAGGGACCGTCACGCATTTTAGAGTGAGGCCATGTAATTTAAGAGTTATTTTGTTAGTTTCTGGCTTTTCACGCTTTGAATGGAACGTTCTATGTATATTATTATTTATTATTATATTATTACATTTTATCATTGATTTGCGATTAAAAAATTGCGATTAACAACCCGTGAAGGTGGGAAGGCCCCTGTGACTGGTCACAGAAATAATTTTGGTCAAACCCCTAACCCTTTCCAAAGTCTCATAGGGGGCGGAAGGCACCCGTGTAACAGGTCACATAAATAATGTTGGTCAAACCTCTAACCCTTTCCAACGTCTCGTGGCGGGCGGAAAGGAACCCCTGTGACTGGTCACAGAAATAATGTTGGTCAAACCCCTACCCCTTTTCAACGTCTCGTGGGAGCGGGAAGGCATCCCTGTGACTGGTCACAGAAATAATTTTTTATATATATTATACACAATTCTAGTAATTTAAATGAAATATCGATTATTTGCCACGCGTGATTCAAAATTAATATTAGTGTTTTAGGCTTTGACGTCAACTAGCAAAGATGACCGATACCGAGGGTGAAGCAATAACACTAGACTTTCGCAAAAAATAATTGCTTATCATAAGCGTTTCTTGATATTTTTTATTTTGCAAAAATAATAAAATCGATAATTTTTTATTCTTATTATGAGCAATTTTCGTAATTTAAATGAATAATCGGTTATGTTAACCGAAATTCCAATTCACACCGAAAATACTTGGTCTACGCTCATCGTATTTTCATGAAAAAAATGGTAACAGATTATTTTTCTTTTTAAAAACATGATTTTTATCAGTTTTGACCTTGAAAATTATATTTTCAGGTATTTGCATGACTGTACACGTGATTCATTTTTATTTCGCATTTCGCTCTTCGCGAGAAACAGCCGGCAAATAACAATATGGCCGGCGCCGGCAGTGTAGAAACCACCTAATTTTTTATTTTTGTTCATTATATGTAAAGCAAAATTCCACACTTCCGCTTAAAAATGATTTATTTTTTTGATGGCACAATTAACATTGTAACGTTCACAGACTTAATTTAGCAGAATGACTGAAAAATCCTGATAAATAAAATTGCCAACATTATAAAAGATCCGAGACTATAAAATTGCCGTTACAGGAAAATTTACGAATTATAAAATTCCTGAATCCAAACAATTAAACACACACAGTTGTATTTCCGAAATTTTCTATTATCCGAAATTTTCGAATTCGGTAATATCATAAACTGTCGACGATTTTATTATTGGGGAATTTTAAATTTTCGGCCACTTCTAATTTCCGCAATATTATATTTTGAAACTTTTCTTTTTCAGGAATTTTCCACTGACAGGAATATTATTTTTCGGGATTTTTCAGTTGTCCCTGAAAATTTATCACTTCTGGTAGAAATTTCATCTTTCTGGGTTAAAAATGCCACTGTTTGGTTGAAAAAATATCTTCTTTGGTTGAGTTTCAACTACTTGGTAGAAAGTTGAACTACATTGTTAAAAATTTATATCTTTGGTTGAAAATTTACCTATTTTGTTTAATTTTTTTTTCGGTTAAAAATACATTTCATAACAGAAAATTTAACTTTTCTATTTTTTGTTGAAATTTTTTTTTAGTTGAAAATGCAACTGTTTGGCTGAAAATTAATTTCTTTATTGCAAGGATTCAGCTATTTCGTTGAAAAATCGTCGATTCAGTATAATTCAACTGTTTCTTATTTAAAATTCAAATCTTTCTTCTTTGAAAGTTCAACTACATAGTTCAAAGTTTAACTACTTGGTTTAAAATTAATTTTTTTAGTTGAAGGTTCATTACTCTTGTTGAAAATTGATCTCTTTGATTACAAAATTTTTTGTTGGTTCAAGATTAATTTTTTTAACTGAAAGTTTACCTATTCCATTTTTGGTTGAAAATTGAACTTTTTTAGTTAAAAATTAAACTATTTGGTTGAAAATTCATTCACTTTGTTGAAAATTAGTGTCTTTCTGTTGAACATTAATTTTTCTAACTGAAAATTTTAGTATTTCATTTGCGGTTGTAAAATTGAACTTATTAGGTTGGAAATTAAATTATTTGGTAAAAAATTCATGTATTTGGTTAACAATTGATATGTTTTGATAGAAATTTTCTTTTCCTTTTGTTAACAATTAATATTTTTTGGTTGAGAATTCAATAATTTTGTTCGAAATTCGTATTTTTTGGTATAATTGAACTTTTTTTATTCAAAATGAAAATCTTTTTTACTTGAAATATCAACTATTACATTTTTCATGGAGAGTTCATATTTTTGGTTGAAAACTTAACTACCTGGTTGAAAATTGAACTACTTTGTTAAAAAATTCAATAAAAAACGGTTAAAATCTATATTTTTTGACTATTTTAACTATACAATTGAGCCGCTGGTTAGTGTAAGGGCATGTAAAATTCACATGGCCGTTCCGGTTGTCCCCTGTTGTCTTTAAAATCCATTTTGAAGATTAAGTTTTTGAAACATATGGCTTTATAGGAACTTTCATGGCCATATGTTTCAAAAATTTAATTTTCAAAATTGATTTCAAAGACAACAGGGGCCAACCGGAACGGCTGTGTGAATTTTATATGCCCTTACACTATCCAGCGGCTCAATTTTTGAAGTCACATTTTTCAAATTGTTTGATTTTAAACAGATGTACAAATATCTTGTGTAAAATCAATTATTCTTCAGTTTTAAATATTATTCATTTATATTCACAGTTGATAACCTAAAAATGTTTCATCCAAAGTTTTCAATTTCGAACGCTTTCAATTTTTAATTATTTAAGTCTTCTTCTAAGTTAACAAATTAACTGAACAAAAAGTAAAAGAATTAAAACCAAATTAATCTTCTAAAAATTTGTGAAATTCGTGATAAAAAAATAAGTTCACTGTTACTTCTCCGGTTTTCCCGGTCTCACAAAATTCCTGGTCCAGCGGTCACCCTGTTCATTTAACTCGCCAACTACTCGTTAAATAAATTTAACAAAAAATTAGTTTCAGTTATACTGAAAAAAAGGAAACTTTTAATTAGATGTACTTTAATTTTACTATTTACTTTTCATCAAACGGATGTTTATCAAAGTCATGAATGCCCTTCAGAATTTCACTAATTTAGTCTCAGCATGAAGAACGCAATGCGTTTTTGTAGAGAAAAGAGCAGCTTCAAAGTAGGTATCTCGTTTCGCACTTTGCGGTGGGTGAGTTTCCTGTTAATCGAGGCGAAGTGGTAAGCGGGAAAGTCCTCTTACAGCTCGAAACTGATTATTCCGCTCGAGGAGGAAAAAAGAAAGCTCTGCAGGGCAGGGCAAAGCTACAGAGGTAGAACAAGAAGGAGTCGTCGGCACAACCCTGTTTTTCTTGGAAAATGAGACTGTAAAAAACTTCCTGACGACTTTATTGCCGAGTAATATGAAAACGTACATAATTTCAAGAAAATAAGAAAACTTTTAAGACAAGCTCTACGAAATGAAAAAATAATCTTGATTTATTTTTAAGTAACTAAGAAAGAAATTTCAATTCCATCTCATTCTTCTTCGTTGGTATAAATTTTTTTTTTATTCTTTACAAATGTTGAGAAGGGATATAGTTCTTTTAAAGAAATATTTATAATTGATAATAAAATTTTCTAGGTTTCATTTTACTCTTCCACAAATCACCAGAACAATTTTTTATTATATACAGGGTGTCTTGTCTAGAGTGGTCAGAAAATTCGACTTTCGATTTTTGGTGATCGATCTCCCCCAATTAGTTCGTTTTCCGGAAAAATAAAATTCGCAATTTTTTTTCTTTGTTTCAATGTTAACCCGTGTCCCCGGGCCTTTTGAATTAACATGGGGTTTGAAATGGGAATAGCTCGGTTTTCGAAGAAATGGAAAAAAGAAGTAATTTTTATAAACTTTTTGTGAATTAAAGTATGGTAACCTCTTAAGATACGTTCAAGAAATAATTTCCACCCAATAAATTTCACTTTTGATTCCCGATCTCCTTTTAATGTGCCCGGAAAATGGCCCAAAAACTGCAAAATAGCACTTTTCTAACAAATTCATGCTAAAGATGATATTTTTTGGGACGTTTAAAACATTATTATTATCTTAAACAAGTTTTTTCCCTGTAAGTCGTGATAAGTTATTTATCTGTTGGGATAAACGATATAAAGTTGATGAATGTCAAGAGTAGTACTTCTTTTTCAACATATTAGGTAATTATTTAAACAATTTTCATTTGTTTAAACAATCTTTTCTTCTTAATATCGTAAAAAGTTATTGTTTTCTGGAATTGATGAAACAATTAACTAATGTTGAGAGCAATATATTTTTTAAGGATATTTGATAAATACTGGGTCAATTTTTATTTGTTTAAACAATATTTCTCCTATGTAAACCGTGAACAGTTATTATTTTATGGAATTAATGACACAATTTACGGATGTTGAGAGTAATATATTTTTTTCTTAAGGATACTTAGAAATTTTTTAAACAATTTTCATTTGTTTAAACAATTTTCTTCCCTGTTAATCGTGAAAAGTTATTCTTTTCTGCAAATAATGACACAGTTCACGAAAGTTAAGAGTAATAGTTTTTTGTTAACAATTTTTCGCAATTATTTAAGCAATAAATAATCACTCACTTGCGCCTTTCCATAGGGATGGTAGAGATGGGTCCAGTTTTTTCGAATCTCTGACCCTATGTCGCTTATTATTCAGTATTTCCTTATCTCTCAGAAAGAATACCCTGTATTGTTTAAAGAATTAAATTAAATAGCTCTAAGAAAAGTATAGACCTTTTATTCTTAAAATTAGTTCTCTGATCAGTTTCATTTATATACTTTAGTAAAGATCTACGAGCAAATTATTTTCATATCACAGATTCCATTAATCTGCGGGGGTGATTTTAAGAAAAAAGGACTATAATTTACTTAAAGAAATTTATTGTTTAAATAATATATGATATACGTTCTAAGATTCGGAAATACTGAATAATAAGCGACATAGTGTAAGTGCTTAGAAAAAAGTAGACCTTTTTCCACGTTTCCTGTGGAAGGCGCAAGTGAATGATTATGAATTGTTTAAATAATTGCTAAATATCTTGAACAAGAAGACAGTGCTCTTAGCATTCATTAATTGTGTCATTAATTAAAAAAAAAATCTTTTGTACGATTTTAAGGAGAAAAAATTGTTTAAACAAATGAAACTTGTTTAAATAATAACCAAATATGTTAAACAAGAAGTACTCCTCTTAAAATATATCGACTTGAAATCGTTTATACCAAAAGATAATAACTTTTCACGACTTTTCACGACTTTTCACGACTGTCTAAGTGTCTACTCAAATCCTGGAAAAAAATTCCCTGACATTTCTAGGGTCTTTCCAGGTGCAATTTTTCATAGTAAGGAGACATTAAAGTATTTCGAATTTTTTTAAACAATAGATTCGAAATATGTACTGGAATACATATACGATTTCGCGAGTTTATTATAAATAATATTTTTTTCAGTCCTTGTAAATATCTAAATATGTGAAAATAGTACCGTCATATGTCAAATTAAATAACGGTTTTTTCATCTGTGAAAGTAACTGAGGAGATAGGGAAGGAAACAAGGAGATTTTTCACGAAAATAGGGAAATATAATATTTTAAGTGAAATTAATTTGGGTACTATATTGATTTCAATTCCAAACGCTTCAAATTTCAACTAGATGAATTTTTAACCAAGTAGTTAAATTTGCAATCAAAGTGATAAATTTTTAACTAAAATGATGAATCTTCAACTGGAATAGTCGAATTTTCTAACAAAAAAATGAATTTCAACGAAATAGATCAATTTTCAACGAGAAAGGATAAATCTTAAATCAAAATGATAAATTTCAAACCAACATAGATAAATTTTAAACTAAAAATTCAATAGTACAATTTTGAGTTACAAAAATTAATGTTCAACCAAAGAGATGAACTTTAAACTAAAAAACAGCTGAGTTTATGTTTAAAATGATGAATCTTCATCCGACAAATTAATTTTAAACAGAAGAGCTTAACTTTCAACCCAATAGTTGAATTTACATTCAAAAAAGATGAATTTGCGACAAAAAATGTACTACTTGATATTTACACAAAAAAATATTTTTATTTCAAGTCAAAACAGTAGAATTTAACGAAAAAAGACGAATTATTGACCAAAAATAGAACAATTAAAATTGTAATTAAAAAGTTTAATTTCCAACAAAAAAAAAAAACTAATGATTTCTGCCATTCAAAAATTTATTTTTAACAATTGGATATACTTAGGTCGTTGGAAATCCATTCACAGTGATATAAAAAAGTCTGCGAACAAAATAAAAGAAGTTAAATACAAAATTTTGATATGTTTAACATACTATAATTGATTCTTTCCTCTATACTTTCAATGTCAATTTAAAACTACACTCTTCAGTAGAGCGAAGTAAAAATGCTTAAATTAATCAAATCGTTTGAGCTGAGGGATAACAATTTGTAGTCCAACATCCAAAACAAGTCAAGAAAAAAAATTTTCAAATCGGTTAATTTCTTCTGTTTTCATTTTTATATTTACAATATTTAAAATTTTGAAAATTGAAAAAAAATTTTGCCTTAGTCCAAATTTTTTGAAAATGTACAAAAACATGTTTTTTGGATTGATTTGTACCTGAAATTTCATCAGCTTAAACCAAAGAAACATGTTATTATTTTTTAGGCATGAGAAACATTTTTTTTCGTGATGTACATAACGTCCCAAAATCGCAAAAAATATGAATTCCCAAAAATCCTAAATCGCGACCAAAGTATTTTTCTGAAAAAGCAAAATGATAAAAATTTTCTTTGGTTCAAGATAAATAAATTTCAGGTTCAACATATTCAACTTTTTTTAAAATGTGTGCATATGACTCAATAAACAAACATGTTTTTTCACATTTTCAAAAAAATTATTATTGCGCAAAAAGTTTATTTTTAAATTTCGTAATTTCGTATTATTGTTCATAATTTTTGAACCAATAGGGAAAATTCATAAATAATTTATTAAGTGCTATATTCGCTTTAATTATTATTCAATAATGGGTACACTTACTTATTTCAGAGAATTTTGGGCGAAATACAAATATTGTACTTTCAAATATCGTATATTTTAAGAAAAAAAAGAGGAAGTTTTTTTAGGATAGGGGAAAAAGGAGAATTTCAAGAAAAAAGGGGAAACTAAGAAAAAAAGAGGAAGACTGTGCACCCTGCGGTAATATAAAGTTACTTTTACGAACAATAAAACATTGTTATATTTAATTTTACATAAAAATTGCAACAAAATTGAGCACGCTCTAGAAATTCCTGACATTTCCAGGTTTTCCAGATGGGCAGACCCCCTTATATATCTATATAATCTTGATTGTATTAAATAGGAAAAAAATGATTTAAAAATACCCATTATAATCTGAAACCGCATGTGAAGATATTTAGGATTGGTATTAAATTCCAACAAAGGTCATTGTTAATTCAGAATATCTGGACTATGTAGCGCTTAAGTATTTAAAACCACATTTCACGAAGAATTATTTAAATGAGTAGGTGTATAATTGAAATGCAAGAGAGATGCATAAAATATTTCTCTAAATATGATATTGACTGCAAAAGTTTAAATTTAAAATGCTGTCACTCAAAGCTTCAATTTATCTTTCTGTTTCCATAACTCGAATAAACCAATTTGTAGAGGAATTCTATTTCAATGCTTTTAGTTTAGAAAAATGATACATTTGGATAGAATTTCGTATGCAAATTTATTTATTGATTGATAAAACTATTTTACGCATTCTCAAAACCAGAAATAATAAACGGCAAAAAAAAATTTGTGAATGGACATTTTAAATTATTATCAAATTTATACTACATTACGTTTAAAGAAAGGATCTATCTACATTTTTCATGAAAAATGACTTTTTTATATCATTGTATTCGTAATAAAAAAAACGAATTTATCTGTACAAGAAGTAATTAGAAATTCTATTTATATTCGGAGATAGTTAAACCCTAGTTAGCCTATCTACACAGGTTTTTAAGATCCTATGTACATAAACACATTCTTCGTCCTGATTCTCTCACAAAAACCTATCTACAGTTTAAAATTAATTAAAATTGTTTTCTTTAATTCATATTTCTAAGATTATTCACTTTATGAATAGATTAGGAAAAATATTTATTAACCAAGTTAATTATAATTTGCACTGTAAAATGTAGATTGAGTGTTTCTTCAACCTGAAAGCGGCGATTCTTGGAGTTGCAAAGGCTATTTAAATCCCATCTATGTAGACAAGTTTTTCATCAGTTTTCTCGTCTATTTGCGCATGAATATCAAGCCGAAAAAAATCGAATTTCGATTGGGATAATGACACATTTTGTGAGGTTACCAAAAAAAGTGAATAAGTATTTTTTTTTACCGGACAACGTTTATAATATTACTTTTGCGTATTATTTTGTCACAGATAATTTTTAATTGTCAAATTAAAAAGTTTCACGTATTTTTATATTAATTATTAATTGTTTATACCATTATTTTTAACATTTTATCGAAATATATCGGCACCGTCACAACAAAATAAATTAATTAATATAATCACTAGGGCCGATTTAATTTTTTTTTAAATTGTTTTATCGATTTTTATTGCTTAAACTTTTTGTCTGGAATAAGTCAAAAACGTGTAGTTGTTTGCAATATTTTCAACAAACTTTAGAGAATTCTGCTATGAGTTGTATTTTTACCACATGCATATCATTATTTAAACAATATTTTTCGTTAGAATATCTTAAATTTACACTTTCTTTGTGTAACATGAACTAAGTAGTTTAAATCGAAAATCAACACGATTAATTTACTTTATTTTCAATTGATTAAGTTTTTTACATTCTCGTCTCAATGAGAAGGTATTGGTTTTATGTGAAAAATGAATTTCGCGGATTCAATCAAATGTCGACGTTTTGAAGCCCCCTGAGTCAGAAAAAACGGTTCTTACGATGGTGTCTGTCTGTCTGTAGTCTGTAGTATCGTGTAGGCACGATAACTTTCGAAAGATTGATCAGATTAGATTGTGCCTTGGCATACTTTTTGAAGGCCTAAAAAGAAAGAACCAGTTTTTTAACCAGCTATTTTGGATAAAACTTCAAAAAGTGAGCACATTTTGACAATTTTTGAGACCACTTTTTTTCAAAATTTGAAAATTCTGTGTACGGTTGTTAGTAGTACTTCAAAAGAAAAACAATTTATTCTAGTGACAGAAGCTGCAATAACTTTTTATTTAACAAAATTTTTCGCCTAAATTATATCCACAAATTTTCTTAGAACCACTTAACACTAGTATGCGTATTTTCAGTTTAAATCATAAAAAAATAACGTTGCAAATAAACAAAATAAATTTATGGAGAAACGACACAAGTTGAAATAAAATTTATAAAACAACATTTTTTGTATAGGATGCACACTTTTTTATGATTATAAAAACAATACAATGAATATACTTATGTTTCAATACCAATGCATATTATGAATTGTGAAAATATAAAATTATTGAAATGATAGATTTTTCAGGGTAGCTGAGGATAAAAATTAGTATAAAATAAGGAGCAAATATTGAAGTAATCATGAAAAATAACACTGGTACATTATTTTGCAAAATCTGAATAAGCAGTACCAGCTTGAGATACATAAATAAATACGATATATATTTCATATAATAGGGTTGAACATAGTGTAGAAAAGTTCAGGTTTTTGACAAAATCGAGAGCGAAGCACGAGATACGTGGTGAGAATCTGTTCGTTAAAGCCAAAGGAGCTTTAACAAAAGAGAAGTCACAATCACCAAATTACAGTTGTCGATGATTTGACCTT